>JARJLE010000117.1:0-255681 GCA_029289555.1 Mycena latifolia | reverse complement strand
ACGTTGCTGACGAAACATATGCCCTAGCAGACTTAAGGCCTAGTAACCAGTATCCCAGCGCTCCAACAATGACATCCGTGCGTCCAGCTCGAGCTTCCTGCATCCCACGTGACACTGAGCGGTTTTTTCATCCCACCCTTCCCAATGTAAAGTGCCATTTGGGTGTCAGACTTGCACTTGTATCCGCCCTGAGAAAGTCAGGCCGTATCATTGCTTGTGGCGCGGGTGGACGGCGTGCGGCGCAAATCTACGTCGATGTACTAGTACATGTATTCGAAGCACAATTTAGCTGTGAATACAACCCTCTAGACTCGTAACCAGTCTGCTACGAACAGCAAAAAAATGAGGCGAGCTCTTTGCCGTAGGCAGACTGGTACAACTCGGGCCAAACAATCGACGCGCGCGGGGAGTTTGAATTTTTGGTGGTGCCGATCACGGCATCATCGATTGCGATCAGTTGCCATCATTTCTCTGTAATTCTGACCATTTTGGCGCACTCTTAGCAGGGACTTTGAAGAAATTCTGAAGAGACAAAATCCAAGTATTATGCTCCTAGATTGAACTCTCCCTTTTGCATATCATGATCCGACTTAATTGAGCACAGGGCGCCAGCGGGGGAAATTTTCAAACTCCGCGCGCGCCTCGATTGCTGGTCCGAGTTGTACCAGTCTGCCTACGGCAAAGTGCAGGCCACATTTTTTTGCCACTCGTAGGCAGACTGTAACGAGTCAACAACCCTCCTGCTCCCCTTAAATCGGCCTCCGCAACATAATCAAAACCTCTCAACCGACTCCCTCCTGAAACCTTATGTCAACTTGTCCGCATATCAACTTTCCGTCTCACCTGCGCCTCCGTATTCCGCTAGGATCTGCTGCCCTGCGGGAATCAGTGTGGGACATTGTGTACACTGCACGGTGCCTGAAGACCATATTGCTCTGCCCTGTCACTGGACGCTCGGTTGAGGAAAGAGTCGCGTCACTACATAGTCGGTGAGAAACCACGAATGTCAGTGAATCGTTCGGGTACTGCAATTATTCTGTGTAGTAACTAGGTGGGGCGCCACATGCAATCCTACTGTCAATAAGGACTCCAACTGAGCCTCAACCCGGCGCACCCGCTCGTTCAATGTCTCGTCTCCGTGTCTGCCAACTTCCATGTCAACATCTGCCGGCGCCTCGTCCTCCGTCGGGGCGCGAATAAGATCCGCCTGAGAAGAGGTACCGATCAATGGTTTGCTCCGGATTCCGACTGAATACTGGGGAGAGTGGGTGTCACCGCTTTTACCGAGGCGGGTATTTCCTGGATAACGCCCACGTATTGCCGCGGGAGCAGGCTGTGCTCGATGTGGCGTCGGCGTCGGCGTCTCTTATACCACAATACGAGAAGCAGGGCTCCGACGAGGAGGCCGACGGCCCCCACAGATCCTGCGATCACCGCAGTCCGGCCGCTCCCTCTGGAAAAACGTGAGCGATTGCCTCGATTAAAATTAAATCAAGAGTACTTGTCCGATGTCTTGAATCCATTCCCCGGTATACTTGTGTTTGTCATGCTCGGGACCGTCATTCTCGGGCTAGTCATGCTTAGAACCGTCATACTTGCGCCGGGAGATGCTACTTGGCTTGAGGTAGTTATCCATTGTGCGTAGCAGCGTCTGAGCTCGCGCTCGTAGGAGCTAGGGATCCGGTACCTGAAGTCCGCAACAAGGAGTCGCTAGTGGGCTGCGACAGGGTGGACCGTCCTCCTTCTGGTGGTCCTGGTTGTGTTTCTGACGAGCCTGGATCACTGGTCGCGGTGCCTGGATTGTTGGTCGTGGTGCCTGGATCGCTGGTCACGGTCCCTGGATCACTGGTCGAGGTGCCTGCGCTCGTTCCACTACTGTCTGTGCTATGAGTACGGGGAGACATGGTGCGAAGAATCACACTCACAGAGGGAGGCCAAACTTGGTATTGGGGCATGTAGTCCCCGTGGAGTCAGCGGGATCGGGAGTGCCCTGGAGGAGTCAAGACCTATATCAGCCCGAGCGGTACAATCGGTGAGTGGGATTCGCATCACTGAGGTACACGCAGACGCCTGGTTGATTTAGGAAGATGCAGAAGAACGAGGTGGAGGTGTCTGCGTCGTTTCTCGCTTTCGTGGCACTGTTGTCTAGGGCGTTGCCCTCCGTATCGGCCTCGGACAGATGAACCCGTGGGCGAGCACCCCAGGAGCGAAAAGGAGTAGGGAGAGACATAGCCGACTGGGCGTGGACAAAATAGATCCCTGCATGAAAATTGGCATAGGGAAAATTGGGAAGGGGATGAACGCAGCTTGCCCAGCCACAGTAGGAGGAAAGGAAGAATATGTCTGTGAGCTCATCGCTCACAGATGACCTATTTCGGGCTGACAGATGATCAGTGAAAACCAATGAGCCGTAGGACAGATACCATCCGAATCAGATATGCGTAGACTACAGTTGCATTGGCAGTGAGGTTTGAGCGTGCAGGGGGACGGAAGGCGAGGAGTCCACTGAGGATCCGAGGCACTCAGAGTGCAGCGGTTGTGGGCTTCGAAACGGGGAGGAGCAGAATTAGAGGTCCACATCGTCCGAGATCAGGATGACCCAAATGCATCAGGAGATCATCAGCAATCCGAGAGAACGTGGAGATAACTTAGCGACTGGGACGTTATGTGGGTGGTCTCTTTCGTTTTGACAAGAGATGATCTGCGTCGCGAGCCATACACACGGATATCCGGCTCTGGGAACCACAGCCCTCGGTGTCAGGAGACCAACGAGTCCCATTTGAATCTGAGCATGATTCCGTGTCGAAGCCTGGAGGCCGTATCCCACATGATGCCGGCACACGCGTAAATGAAGGGCGGGAGATCTACGCGGAGGGAAAGCTACAGCCGTGCGAATCATTCGGCGCCAGGAACGGTCGGGATATTTCTCTCAGCGCATTGGATTTATACGAGGGATTAAGACCCAGAAATTTGAGGTGATTTACAGCTTTGTGCCTCGCATAAATACCAGCGGCAGTGAGTGGTGTTACTCGTGTAAGGGGCGCTGGAAGTCACGAGGAGTTGCAGATTAGGTACACCGGAAATGCCCGTAATTTGGGACTCGGAAAGAGCGAATTTCGTGCTTGAATTAGAACACCCGCGACGAGAAGGGACGGCCGATGGCGACAGAGGTGGCGAGGCGGTATGATATAATGCGCGCGCCAAGGGGTTTAAAGGAAAGAATTGCTCCGCACGGACTGCGGCCGAGCGGTGTACCGTACGGTAGGTTGGACACGCATGACTCCGAGAGTCCGAGTCGAGACCAGAAACGGAATTAGAGAGATTACAGAGCAGCAATGAGCAAGTTTGTCCTGCTAAAGGGCTTGTACTCGGCGGGAAAGCGAATGGGACCGCCTCCCATTGACGAGATGGCCATAATTCAAGTTTGATATGTATGCCGTGTGGCCTGCGATGGGCAAGGTGTAAGGCCAACGAAGACGGTCAGATTCTGGGTGGATAGGACCCAGTGTTGGAGGCGCGGCGGCTAAAATCGCGCGAACGAAAGTCGCCGCGGATTCGGCTATGCAAGGAGCGGACGCCGGATATGGTGGAACAGAAGGGAGAGAATGATCGCCCGCCAAGTTGCCGCCGAGCGCCATCGGCCATCGCTCGGCATTTTCTCGGCCCGACTGTCCCGACCAATCCCGCAACCTCGACCTTGACGCCCATTTGACACCTAACTTTTGCACGCGCTCGACGCACCCGCGGGTTGAATGGCGTTCAACATCGCAGTCTCGCCCTCGCGATTGGAACAAGGGCTGCTCGCTGCTATGCCTATAGCTGTGGTCCCGCTCCCCGCTGGATACCACTCGTCTTTTATGCGGAGAACAACTCGCTCGGAGAACAACCGACATTCAAGTCTGGCGCGGGATCTTGGCCTGAAGAACGGGGCACGTCGGCCGCGCGACGGCCCCTTGATCTCTCTCCTTGTGACGAGACGGCTTACTGACTCGGATGCGACCCGCTGCCGGGTGCCGTGCTCAGTGAGGCATGAGGAAACCTGTAGGATCTGAGTTGTGGAATTCAGGGAGCGGGAAGAGGTCCAGGAATGGTGGTGCAATTTAACTTGCTTTACCTACCATCCGTCACCTCGTGGCATTTACGGAAACGTCCAAACAAAATGTAAGACCCTGAGATACGTTGAGAGCCTGAAGAGTGTCTTCCCTTACGATGTGCGCGCGCACGAATACAGTACTTATGAATTCACCCACCCAAAACACACCCTGTTCCGTAGAATGCCTGGTGAGGCATAGTTCGGGGACAAGGACTCAGACGCCCGCGCTAGAGAATTGATCGGTGAGAGAGTCCATGATCAGTGTGCCGTCCGTCAGCTTGACCAAGTGTAAGATTCAAGTTCCGGAGTACTCGGGCCGCAGTTGTCCCTCCGCCTCGCTCTACTTACGCTCCCGAGCCTCTCGATTCATCCTGATTCTGTAGCCTAGTCGTAGAGAGTTTTACCGACTCATTCCACAGCTACCAGTAGTCTATTTCACCACACATACAAGTAGACGGCAGTAGGGCCCTCCCCATTGAACATGGATATACGTCCACTGGTTCCTTCCCTCTGAGTTTCCCGACTATTGTGTGCTTCACTCCGAAAAGACTCGAAGCCTCACAAAGTACCAAAGAGTAAGCTTTAATCTTTTGGAGTGCCTTTGTGTATCAAGGAGGCAGTCGACATAGAAACCCGTGCGTGCAACGTGCGGGGGCAAAGGACTTTGATGGCTTCGGTTACAACTTGGTTACAGCTATATACCACACGCATTTAATTGCCGTCGGCGAAATTTACCTCGAGGAGAGGAAGGCATGCTAACCTCCTCTCTCCCTTACGGATAATTGGTCTCACCACTCGGGCTCCTGTACGTACATAGTCCTGTACCGCCAACCGCTGACCTGAGTGCGATTCCCACCCACGCCAAGGATGTAGGCACGCACGTCAAATTTCCCCGTCGGCGAGTCCACATCTCGTGGTTCTACACAGGTGTTCCTATGCGGCGTTCGATTCCTGATGCCCGATTAGGCGAAATTAAATGGTGCTTCCGCCGCTGATCTTTTGGTACCTTGACGGATTAACGAGAATGCGGAGCTCGGAACGGCGGAGAAGATGTGCATACGATGTTTGAATGCAGACTACTTTTTTTTAAAATTGTATGTCTCTCTCATGGAATACTGTGCGAGGGCATGGGCAGAATAGCATCCAACTCATCCTCCCATCGCTCGCTTCAATTTTCAACTTGTCGAATGCATCACCGAATCGTGATCGCGACAAATCTTCACCGCGGACGTCCGCCGGCGAATCGGGCCGATCACGCCAGCCTGGCTCCTTTTCATTCCTTCCTTTTTCCTTTCCGTTTCTTCCTCTTCCTCTTACCGCCTCCGCCGTTCTGTTGTATGTGCCCGCCGCGCCCAGTATGCTCCATCTGCTCTCCGCCTGCTGCCCGTGCTTGCGCCCCGCGAAAGTGGACGACGACTATACTGTGCTTCTCCATTCCCTCCTCTCGCGAATGTGTATTGAGGTGAGGGTGGCACGCAGGTGATACCCAACGAGGCCGCCCGCCTCCTCTCCACGTCCCCGGGACTTCCTGCGTGCGTTTATCCCTAGACATCGATATACATGCGGGGCATTGATTGGATTGAATGTAGGTACAGTGCGGGGTCCCCCGAGGCGCTGGCAGTGGACACGCAGAAGCTCAACGAGCGCCTGGGCACGATCGTGCGCGCCAAGGGGGCGTACGCCTGTCTCGTATCTCATTCTCCTTCACATCCTGATGCGGGAGGACAGGAAGATGGTCAACGTGAGCGCGCGCACGCCGTTCGTCATGTATCGCGCCCCTTGTGCCCCGCTTTCCGCTTCGAATTTTGCTTCGACGCCGCCGGACCCGCCGTCGCCCGGGTACGAGAGCGCACCGGCGCCGCGGACGAGCCGCCGACCGCCCGTGCTGACCATGACGCCTGCGCGCGCGAGTCTCTACGCCGAAAGCCGGTACTCCTCCCCGGCTGGCTCGCGCTCGAGCTCGCGCCGCCGCCCGGAGCTGCCTGATCGCTATGGGTATGCGAATGCGTCTGTCAATCCACCATCCACCGAAGGGAGCGGACGGGGCACGCAGGCATCGTGGTTCGGCGAGTCCGCGTCCGCGTCCGAGTCGGAGGTGGAGGTGGAGGAGTCGGCGGCGGTGCCCGAGGACGACGTGAGTATATCCATGGCTGGGTTCACCGTTGGTGCGACACTGAGATCTTCCTCTTATGTTGCCTCCTAGGCCACGCCTGTTCCGATTCCTCGCCCCGCCCACCCTCCGGCGGAAAGCACCACCGAAGTCGTCTCAAAAGGGCTGGGAATCGCGTTCTCGTGGAGCGATACGTGATGCGTAGCGGGTTGTGTGGAGGTCGCTTTCGTTCTGCTTGCGTCACCTTTTCGCTCGCACTCACGCATTTCCGTAGGCGTTCACTCCTACTCCCTCCCGTCGCCGCCGCCATCGCCTCTACTGCTCGTCCTCCCGCCGGGTTCTACGTGCCGCGCACATATGTAACCACGGCATATTTACATCCCCGCCTATCCGCGGCGCATCCATGCACACACAGAATGTCTGAATCGATAGAGCTGTATTCCTATTACTATTTTACGCTGGGTACAGTGTCACCGCTTAGTTCTCCGCCCCCCACTCAGGTGTTCTGGAGTCCAGAGTAAATAGTGCCGTGCGAGGCACCGTGACTCGGAGTCGGCCTGAGAGGGTGGGATTTGCTCGACTAGGCACGGACTGTAAAGCGACACACGAGGAGGAGGAGCGTTCGAGCGTCCATGCGGTATATTCGCGGTGCAGTAACTGCAGAGGTAGAGCGGCCCGTTATGCAGCAACCACCCGCAGACGCCCAACTTTCCACTCATTCAGCCGATTCAGAATCTCGGTTCAAGTTCTCAGCGCGCGATCCCCTCCCCGATGCCAATGTCGTCGGTTCCGTGCCCTCTCAATAATCAATATTGATACCGCTGTTCATTGGCCAAATTGGATTCGAATGGTCCCACCTGACCTGTTGCCACGAAGATGCTGATCCATGTCACTAACGAATGGTGCGAAGAAGAAAAAAGGAAAGGCAAGGTGCCAGAACTCAACGACAGGGCCCCGAGTCGAGCCGAACAGCACAAATTAATGAATGGCCGGGAAAACGTACAATCCGGCTCGATGCATCCAGGCGTCCCCTCCTGATGTAATTCTACATATACACCGAGGTGTCTAAACGAGTGAGGGTGCGAGTCCCTTCGCTATTAGGTCTTTTTCTTGTGGCTGGCATCCTACATAGATGCATGCAGCTCTTTCGGCGGGTGATGTCGAACCCGGCACCCCGTCCGCTGCTGGGACTGGCTGTTATCATTGATATTTATACTGTGACATGCGCCCTTCGCTTGTTGCTCTCTTTTCTATTAGACGTCTCTTGACCCCCACCACCTACATCACTTGTTCCAAACCATAGTTACCACAGCACCCTGTAGTGGAGTGTAAATTCTGCTGATCGTGTGCGGTTCTACTGCTCTCGAGGCTGCTCCGAACATCGGGTACAGTTTGAAATTTTCGTTCCGCTGATATGTAGCGGATGGATGGTTCAACTTAGTCTTCGCGTGTTATTCAGCTGGTAAAGAAACTGTTCTGAAAATTTGTCAAAGAGGAGGGAGACTATGCGTCCCTATATAAAGTTATCGATTAGTTTCCTTCGATTTGGACCTCTGATATTCCCACTCACTAGTACTGCGTTCAGCGGGTCCCTCGTCGCGGCCGGAATCTAGTGTTGCCGAGGTGCCGGCGAGCTGTGGCGAGGCGTTGATATGTACTGCTATTTGGCCACGCACTGCCCCATCACGGTCCCTTACAGTTGTGGACAAACAAAGTCCACCAAAAAAAAAAAATCGATTTTTTTGGCTGAGACAAGTGCGGCAATCGATAGATCTCGTCAAGGCGGTCGCATCCATCTAAAAATTAAGTGATTCTGTCGAGCCGTTGGGCGGCAAATCAACAATTAATGTCCGGGCCGCTCAAAATCAACAGATCATGGAGATTTATGGATGCTTATCGAAAGGGTTTGACAGGAAAAGCAGCAGAATGGGCAGTGAGGAAGAAGAAACAGCACCGTTCGATTTCGAACCATGCTTTGACGGCGCTTGAGGACTGTGCTTGATGTATGACATAATGTGGCTGTGCTAAATAAATCCGTTTTTTGCCAATCATCTCCGATCATGATTCTGAGATTTGGATGTCAGCCGAAATTTTGGCGCCGCTAATTTGTCGTAGGAAAAACTTCGGAGCATGTTTTTTGGACTCTTTGAGTCAATCTGAGTTCAAAAAAATTAAAATTGGGTCAAAATTAAATCCCGTTGGGGCTACAGGCTATTTGCGGACTTTGTTTGTCCACAACTGTAGACACACCAAATACAGGAAAATTTCGACCTAGGTCGAAATGTTAGAGGTATTGTTCTATTAGTTAGTCTGGAATTTACAATGGAAAGGGCCGCAATCAGCGGCACTTTCAAACTTCACATGTTTATTGAATATCAATGAGATATGAAAGGGAAGCTGAATGTTCATCATTCAGCAACCCTTCCAAAGAACTGGAAAAAAGCACATTTCAATGCAGTTAAAATGTGCATTGACATTCTTTCTTTCAGTTTTTGCGGAAAGATTTACCATATAAGGCAATCTTTCCCAAAAAAAAACTGAAAGAAAGGATTTCAATGCACCTTTTCACTGCATTGAAATGTGCTTTGTCCAGTTCTTTGGAAAGGTTGCTGAATGATGAACATTCAGCTTCCCTTTCATATCTCATTGATATTCAATAAACATGTGAAGTTTGAAAGTGCCGCTGATTGCGGCCCTTTCCATTGTAAATTCCGGACTAACTAATAGAACAATGTTTCATGAATTTGATTTGGCTACAGATTGATACAATTCCCTCTAACATTTCGACCTAGGTCGAAATTTTCCTTTATTCGGTGTGAGACACAGCCCTGGGCCCTGCCCGAGTAATATACCCGCCGCTGGAAAGTTCGCTGGTGGCCGCCGGTGGCCGCCATTGATTATCGGTGGCCATCGCCGGACACTGTATGGTGTCGTGTGCCAACGGAGACATCGGGATCCGCCAATCATCAGCGGCATTCACCGGATCACCAGTCGAATTGGCCACTGAATTCCAGCGGAATCCAGTGGACGCCAGTGGAGAACGCCGAGGATATTATAATAATATGAATGCATAGTATGTGCCTTCACATTCACCGGGCAAACTCAGATGTTCAGTAATATACGCGGCGCGGACAAGTCGGCCGATCGGCATTGGTCGGCATCGGCCTCCGCCGGGACTCAGTGCTGGTTCATTGGACCCCAATGGAAAACACTGGCTTCCAGTGTGCCCCCCAAGTCCCACGGGAAACCATTGGAACTCATTGATGCCTCTAACGAGAGATTCATTAGCTCATGATGGTTTCCAACGGATATTGCTGGCCTGCAACCACTCGAGAGCCACCAATTGCCGTTGGACTCCATCGTGTTCCAGTGGCTTCGGATGGCTTTTAGATAATTTTGACACTGTTTCCTTATCAGAAGTTTGGCTTTAAAGGAAGTATCTTGCTTGACAAGTGAATTGGATGGAATAAATATGGTGCAATGATCTGTCAGACAATCGTCTCCAGATCTCCTGTCCTAACTGCAATAGAAAGCTTCAACTCAGTTCGTCGGATGAGCTATCAGGTACACAATTCCCTCCCAAAATTCACTGTAGTATGGGCTATGCGTACCAGTTGGGTGCTGTGGAATGGTTAGATGTCGCATGACTTGTCTCCCACCTGCAGAGTGAATTTAAAGCCTTCATTCTTCAGTTCAACCGAACTTCCACTAGGTTCAATTAGCGTTCAGGAGCTCCAATACTATTGAGTAGCCAGCCTGAACTTCAGGTGCCGAAAGCACATCCCATAGCCAGGCATTTAAATTATCTGTCTCCACTGGATTCCACTGAGACCTGGCGGTCCGGCGGATGCCGCTGGTGATTGACGGACCCGACGAATCCATTGGCAGACTGCACCATACAATGTCCACCAGCATCTGCTGATGGCCACCGATAATCAGTGACTTTCCAGTGGCGGGTATATTACTCCCCTAGCCGAGGCGCCTTGCCACCACTCGGCGCATTCAGCCGAGGACCCGCTAGCCCTTAGACCCCGGTCCCGCCGGCTACCCAGCCTCGGAGGGGCTCGGCAGCACGGTTCGTCTATGGCCCGACGAGGCTGCTCGCACAGCAGGGCCTGAACGCAGTGACTCCGACTCCACAATAATCATACGAGATCTGGATATAGAGCGCCCTTGCACTCAATTCTGCGCCCGAGCCTCGGGTTGCGGAGAGCGGTGGGGGTGAAAAACAATCAACATCAGTGGCATGGATAATCGTACCCCAGATATTAGGGATGCCTCGACGCAGGTTTGTTTTTCGTTCCCACGGACAGCACGAAGAGGGGGTAATACTAGAATGCCGATATGCGAAGAAGAACCAGGTGGCGTACGGTCCGCATCCGCATTCCTAAAAGAGGGGTTGTAGAAACTCAAGCGGAAGCCTTCGTTCGACTCGGGGCCTGGTCATTTAGCATACTGCAGTTGTCGCCTTTTTTCTACCCGCAGGGCGGGCTGTGCGAAGCTCGCAATCTGATTCGTCCTGCCGCGGTCTAGATAGCAAATACTTCGGTTCCCGCTAGCGAACATTCTCTAGTGATCCTTATTTCCTTATTTCTTGAATCGCGCTGTCTTATAAGGACACGGCAGAAGGAGTGGAGTGGTGTACAATTGAAGGGTTAGGCAAACATGTAAAAAAGACGAGGTGGCGGACGGCCCCCATCCACTTCCTGCAGTGGTTGTTAATTGAAGGGGAAGAAAGTGAGATCCCCCGTTCGACCCGGGGTCTGGTGATCCGAGTCTGGTCATGATGTGGAGCTTCAATCCTTTATCTTTGCTCGATGTAGCGACCCATGTCTGGGCGCCGTTTTTTAGCGAAGCATTAGAGCCGCGGATCCCACTTACGTTGGGAGAAGTGAGCAGATGCAGTCCGGATGGAAGCTTGAGGGCCACGAGACAATCAGATGTTCATCTGGCTGCAAATTTAAAGAGGCGACGATTATGGAGGGGCTAGCCTGCAAAGAAAGGCAAGGTAGCGGACGGTCCGCATCCGCATCTCTTAAAAAAACGAGGAGGTACTGTAAAGTGGAAACCCCCCGTTCTATTCGGCACCTGGCCATTGATACGGCCGTTGTTTTTTCCTGTGCCACAGGATTCCGGGACTTCCATTAGAGTCGAGCCAGCGGAACAGATGAACCGGAAAGCAGAGGCACTCGGATGCATGGACGCAAACTGCAATTTTTTGTACGGACAGTCTGCTATCGACCCAAAAATAATAGCGACCTCCAGCGGTGAAGAGGAAGAACTCGCCGTCGTGCCGACCATGTACACGAGCGGCTCGAGGCTCAAGTTTGCGAGCTGCACGGGTTCTTTTCCCAGACAATGTGGTGGGACAGAAATAGTAACTCAACCCTGAACTTCCCTTGAATTTGCGTGTACCATTTCGCCTGCGGAGAAACCCTTTACGTGTCCCGGAGACTTTCGGGGGAGAAGAGACCTAGTAGCAAAGGAAATCTCACCCGCATTCAGTATGTGAAATGAGCCATATTTCAGCGAGGGTGCTTGGTTCGAATCCAGCCTAGGTCATTCCTCACCAGTTTTCTCACAGGCAAGCTCGATGGTGTTGCCTCAGCCCGAGAATGCGGTCGAACGCAAGTGCGCGAAAATATTTTAGGCGGACAAATAACGAGTGCCTCCGCTGCCTCGTAAGGCTGGATAAAATTATGGTTACATTCGATTATAATCTATTATAATCTTAGGATTACAATTAAATATCCTCTCTCCGTAATATTACAGCCTTAAAATTATAGTTGGTACATTACATTACAGTACCATTATATTACGATATGGGCCTCGTATTTAATCCTAATATTAAGTACGAGGAACGAGTTAGAAACCAATCAAGCGTCTGTCTAGAGAGACTAAATATTAAGCAAGAAGTCGGCTTGAGGATATGCCTTAGCTTGGGCCCGGGCTTGACTGGAAGTGCTTTGAGACATAGTATCAGGTAGAATTAATCGTTAATTACCCAATCTTCACTCACAGGGACCCCTAATAACCTTCTGCGCCCTTAACAGGAGCGAAGTGATGTCCACTGAATGATCAATCCATCAAAAAATGTTGAAACTCGTCGTTACTGTCCGCACCCAGATATATGGTGAAGATGATTACATCCCGACATGCTTAAAGTGCCAGCCATTGAAATTCGATCCTGAACTGCAAAAATCTTGGCTGGACCTGTCATTGCAGGCACATCAAGACACCCGGGCTCCAACTCTCAAGTAGCTGGTCGGATGCACAATCTGCTATGAACGCTGCAGCATCTCAACTGTCATGACAAAGGAGCCAATGAACACCAGATTTGAGGCCATGTCACCATCCATTAAATATGATTATATATGATTAAAATATGGTTACAATACATTATGTTACTGATACCATTAGATATGTGGTGAATGCTTAAATTATCTTACGATTACAGTACGTTACGGGTTGAGCTCGTATTTAATCATAATGTTCCAACCCTACTGCCTCGCGGGCCCTATAATTCCTGGTTCGAGTCCAGGCTAGGTCATCCTCTAGGCTCGGCTGTTTCCCCCCCCCCCCCCGAGACTGTTTGTTCGGGGCAATGCCAGGACTGATTCTTCTCGTGAAGAATCCAGGTGGGGTCTTGATGCACCTCATACTGTACGGACATGTATGGGAGCAACGGTCACGGTCACGGAGGGGCCTGTTGCGTTGCCCAAACCTTTGGTTGTCCCGGTCACGGCGGGCTCATTGCTTAAAAAAACACCGTGACATCATAAAAAATTGAATAAAGATTAGAAGAATACAGAAAAAAATCTCAGCCAAAGTATCACATCAAGAATCGTCGCCAAAGTCGTCGATTTCAGCTGGAGCCCCGACTTCCGCCCCTTTGTCACCTTTATCATTAAATACCCAGATGTTTTCGTCCCTGTTCACCGCTGTTAATCCATCATCCCCATATGCATGCTCCTTGGCCACAGGAGTCACTGTAGCGTTAGTGATGTCCCTCGAGAATCAAAGCATGAGTTTGGAAAGAGACCTCAAGGGTATGGCCCCCTGAAATAACCGCCATCATTGAGACGGCCTTTATCAAAATGGAACTTATATGGGGAGACATCAGGATCATGAAGGAGGGACTCAGGGAGGTTTCGGAGGAGCATGTGGGGATGTTCAATGCGAGGAGACAAGGCTTTGGAGGGACCCGTAGCAGGCTTAGAGATGGGTTTTTTTTTTTTTTTTTTGCGGGACATGACTCGGAATCGGGGAAACAGGGGTGCAAAAAAAAAAGCTGTGGCTTGTATAGTACTTAAATGAATGCCACCACCACCGTTTCTAATTGTCTGCTTCCCATGAGAACAGTGCTTGGTGGCTGTTGCCCAATCTGGCAACGGTCACGGTCACCTGGTGGGTGTTGCGTTCAAGCGTGTGGCAACGAGATGTCACGGTCCCCGAAGCGTTGCTCCCATACATGTCTGTACAGTACCCTATAATGAGCATTTGATTCAAATATGTATACAGCAACAGAGTTACACATGTACCTATTACTGTTCCAGTCAATTATTTAGGAGCGAATCTGAAAACAAGACAAAAACTATCAACAGAACAAGTCCACCAAGTAACACGATTACGCCGGAACCAGGGCAGGGTTGGTGTCATCCTCCCACAGCTCCCCCTCAACATCCACGGCATCAGGACGAGTGGCAGGTGCATTCGGAGCTGTGAGATGAAAAAGGGGTTCGACATGGTGTTCTGATTGATTGATTGCTCTAGCAAGTCGCTCTTCAGTATGAGTAAGTTGCTTGGCTTGCGATGATCTTTCAAACAATGATCTTGCTGTTTTCCAAAGTTCCACTGCCTTGGGGAGGTCCCCGTTCCTTTCCGAAATATCTCCAAGTTGAAGTATACATTCTGCTTTGCTGCGGTGCACATCCATCTTTGTGAACCCCTCAAGGGCAACAGTGAACAGACTAATTGCTGTCTCTTGGTCCCCATCAGCCAGATACATATCTCCGAGAAACTGCAGAGCTTTGTGTATTTCGAGCTTCCGCTTCAATTTAAGGCTATGAATGAGGAATGTCGCTGTCCACTTCAATGTCATATGATCTGTAGCAACCCAAAGAGAGGCATTCCCCAATTTCTCCAAACAGTAGCTGACAGCCTCAGTGTATTTTCCCCAGGCAAATTGAAGGCATTTTTGGAATAGGGTCATTGCCTTCAACGAGTCCCCTACATTTACATAAAGACCTGCTGTGATCATATCACAGAAAATGATGCCTATTGAATGCCCCATGCTACTGAAGAGCTCCCTGGCTCTATCAATATTTCTGCGCACTCCAATTCTACATGCACCAATTTCCACATCAATCTGAGCCATTGTGAGCAAAGTAAAGGCGTGATTATGTGGATATTGCTCAGTTGAACAAGTATGAAGGATCTGAGCATTGATTCTACTGGCTTCAACATATTCTGACTTCAGTAAGTGGACTTCAGCTTGAGTTTTTAGGATGTAATTATCCAGGGTGCCACCAGAGATAGCACAGAGCCGAAGCAGATCCCTGGCCTCATGGGCTAAGATGATGCTATGATTATAGCTCCCTAGGGCATACCAACACATGGATTCAATGTGGAGCGCCTCGGCCTCCTCTAATAGTTTGCCGGAAATCCTGGCCAGCCTCCGTGACTCATGAGCATGTTTGTGGGCTGCTGAGTAACCACCAGTTTGCCACTCGATGGATGCCAATACAGTTAATATGCCAGCCTGTCTCGTGATGTTTCCACAGGAAATTGACAATGAATGCCCAATTTGAGCAAGGGAGATAGCTCTCGGAATATCACTAGATGAGAAATAATATTGTGCAAAAAGAGCATAACACCGGCCTGGGCACTGTTAGTACTTGCAGAATAATATTGAGTACACCACATACATTGAAGGTCAAGATCCTCAAAATGTGAGAAATATTCGAGAGCTTGATCCAATATGTGCTGTGCATGAGGAATCGGGTGATGTGTAAATCCCGCCAGAACTGTCATCATAAAATATACCTCCACTCGATGGTCTCTAGGATAGGGTAGGACATTGGGAATCTGGTGTATCAATTGACTCTGGCCATGTCCAGTCCATCTGCTCAAACGATCAAAATGGCATGTACCATAAATGGTTTTGACGAGGTCCACATTATCTTTCTTGAGACCCATGACCAAGAGATTCTGAATGTTGGTGAAGTTTGTTATGATTCGATCCGTAATCTTGAAATTTGATACAGTCCCATGATATGTATCATGAATCTCCAGGAGGTGGTTAAAATAGTTCAGAAGTTGTTGAACCAAATTTGCCATAGGGGGATGCAGTGTCTGCATATACTCCCGGATTGGGACCAATACTTTAGTTGTTTCCGATCATCTGTGTAAGCAAGGGAGGTGCGGAGTAAGGCCGCTTTGCAGGCTAAGATATTTTCAATTGGGAGCTTGCTTTGTAGGAGGTCTGCATCAGCAAGGCCATCTGGCAACATTGAGAGAAGGCTCAGTAGATCAAGTGAGTGGGGCATAGAGGTGAGCCGAGGGCTTTCCAGGGAGAGGGAAATGGATAGATTCAAATTTGATCCTTTGTTGTGGCCATCTGAGAGCAGTGAAGTCTTCTCTGTCTCCCAGTGATGTAACACATTGTCAATGCCATCGTAGTCCACCAAATGAGCTATGAGGTCAATTGCGAGTGGCATATTGTCAGCCATGAGCAGGATTTTGTCGATGTCTTCGACAGCATAACCATCATCTACGATATCAACAAAGGTTTTCCGAGCAGCTTCCTGTGGTAGAGGCTTCAGTGGTTCCAGGAATGGATGAGTCCAGCGGACATTGGCCGGCCTTTCTGCTCCATGCATTGTGATCTAAAATGCTCTTAGTATATGAGTAACAAAACCAGGCTCTGGACTTACAATTAATGCAAGGTGTTCAATATCTTCCAGCATAGCCAAGAACTTCTCAACATCAGCATGCAATTCCCTTGGCTCCCAGACAGTCTCCAGATTGTCCAAGATCAAGAGTGAAGGGGGACAGACAGAAAAATAGCGGACAACTGGTTTTGTGAGATCTTGTCCAGGCTTTAGGCCAACGTGTGTACCAATCAGAGCAGCAAGGTGACCAAATACTAGATGCACCATCACAAGCAACAAAGAAACGATGTTGCTGATATTTGGTAGAGATTTGAGGGTGATGCAAAATAGCTCGTGCGAGGCTTGTTTTCCCCATTCCTCCGCCACCCAAAATTGCTATTCTGGGGCTTTCCTGATTGAGCTGCTGTAAGCTGACTGAAATCTCAAGTTCACGGCCATGGAATATTTTGGGTTCAGATGGCAGCAATGAAAACGAATTGGAGCTTTGAGAGGTCAGCACAATGCTGTACAACATTGAATCAAAACATATACCTGCTGCGGGAGCTGGGAAGGCCTCTGCTGACCTATTTGTGTACATTATGATGAAGTTTGGATAATGTGAATCAGGACATACGGATGATCCAGTTTCAGAGAATTCTCCGTCTGAAAGAGTAGAGATCAGATCCAGAACTTCCTCGTGTGTCTTCTGTGCATGTTGTTGCATGTCTATCACTTCCTGTAGTACTGTGGCACCTTGAATCTACAGTGGTGCCCTTGTTAGAAATCCCAGTGCCAACACCAGCAGTGAGCTTGCCTTGAACACCTCAAGTGCTTGTTCCAGTCCTGTATGACAGGCCTTCAGCAATGTCTTCATGTCTCCTTGTCGGAAAAACTGTTTGATTTTGCCTTTCTCCTGCTTTGCTTCCACAAAAGTGTGAATCTTGTGCAAAGTCCTATTCCACTGAGTAACGTTAATATCAAGGCATGATAAGAGACTTACTCAGCTAATCTCCCCAAGTTGTTCAACATGGTAGGGGATAGCTCACCCCCTGCATTCGATTTCATATGGACCCAGATGACCGCATAAAGAAGCTCATGGATTTGTTCCAGCATCTGTGTGCAGTCATCTTGGTTTTGCTTCACAGTCTGACAGGCCTTGTTAAAATCACTGTGGCCGAAGTGATCATAGAAGTTCACCTGTGCCACAGTCAACAGTGAGTGCAAGGTGCTTGAAATTGGCTCCAAAAATGGTGTCTTCAAGCTGTCTGTAACCACATCCAAAGTACTAAGAGCAGCACCTAAGGAGGTGACAATGCTGTTGAATCGAGTTTGCGCAGCAGTGGGTTGGCGGAACATCATGCTGCTGACAGGCACTGAGCAGCATCATCTGTTATATGAGATTGATATTCATCTTGTGGCTAGTGCTTCCATCGTTCCTTGATAAACCAGATATGGTCAAATGAGATATATAGATGCATGCCACACGAAAATATCTCGCCTCCTACACTCAACGAGGAAACCATCCCAGCTAGCTAGATACATATGAGAACTGTATTTGAGTACCATACACTTCTCCCCCACTCAGCGCCTCGCCACACTCGTAATACTATTGAATTGAGTTGGGGGAACATAATGCTGATGACGGGCAGTGATCAGCATCATCCGTTATATCATATTATTATGAAAGATTGATATCCATCTTGTGGCTAGTATTCCTTGATGAACCAGAGATGGTCAAATGAGATATATAGATGCGTGCCACACGAAAATACCTTGCCTCCTGCATTCAACTAGGAAACCACATACACTTCTCCTGCAGGTTCAGTCAGCCACAAATGTGGAATGCATTTTATTCATCAGCAACAGCTATACAGGATGTCGTGTTCATCAAAACAACACAGCGTCTCTTGTCTGATCTTGTTCAATTGGCTCCTGGGAACAAATTGCGACCACCACATTTCCTGCCTCTCAGAATCAAACTCGGGAATGTCAGGATGTTTAATTTTAGAAGTGTATGTGGGTTAGTGCTTTTGGCTTGTCCGCATTAGCCTGACATTCATAATCGACAGTGGAAAACAAGGCTCACCTCTAAGAAAAGTAGCTCAACAGCATCGTGATGCTCCAGGAACCTGCAATTACGGAAATTTCTGTGCAAGCTCATCACCGGCGTGCTGCACACGACGGCAACGGACACCATGGATTACCACGCTGACCTCCTCCCCGTGCACATTCGTCTCAATCATTCGGCATTCAATGCCGCCACTCGCCTTGTCACACTCCCTGCCCCGCATCCCCTCCACCGCATCATCAAACGCTGCCGTCGTGTCCCCTCTACCATTGCTCCCCGCTGTGTTGAGATGCGCCGAATTATCCCTAGCTGGTATTCCCTAAGACTTGCAGGATCCAGGGACGGGAGCGAGTAGTAGTTTCCGTGGAGTCCTCGCTCGCGTTGCATTCCCAACTTGCTCGCGCCCATCGCTTGGACAGGCAGGATTGAATTCGGCTGGGAAAAATTAATGATCAAATGGCGGGGGCAGACAAATCAAGTTAATGAATGGCGGGGGAAAAGCACAATCGGACCGATGCATGACCTAGCCTCGAACCAGGCATCCCCTCCTCATGTAATTCTACATATACACCGAGGTCTAAACAAGTGAGGGTACGCTTCTTTTCGCTACTAGGTCTTTTTTTTTTGACGCCTACCACCCCTTCGGTGCGTAGCTTTTCTTTTGTTCGGGCGAGGGGGCAACACGAACTTCCGTGCGCCGAGTGTGAGTCCCTTGTAGCTGTTATTCTTTCTTGTTTAATCTCTGCGAACTTCGACTCGGACGCACTGGCAATTGAAATCCGAGCGGCAGTGTATGTCCGGCCCTTTTCTGCACGGACAGCCCGACCTGGAGTTCCCATTTGGTTCCCATGTGAAATTACTACCGAGTCAAGATCTGGAAGCGCTTACCGTGCTTAGTGTTGATTGAGACGGTGGGTAGGTGATACCGAACGAAAGCGCCATCTCCGTGCCCGATGCCGCCTTGTTGCCCTCGTGCATCCTCTTCACCTTCTCTCCTCGCAGTGGTGTCCTCGCTTCGAGGAACTGGCTATAGCTATACCGCCGGACCACCCGTGGACACGCAGAGGCTGAACGAGAATTTGGGCACGATCGTGCGCGCTAAGGATGGGTGCATCCGCCCGGTCTTACCTCCCACTTCCTCTTCACCACCTACCGCGGGCGGACAGGAATATGGTCAGCGTGAGTGCGCGCACGCCGTTCATCACGCAGCACGCCCCTTCCACCCCTTCATCCTCGTTCGCCTCCACGCCGCCGGACCCGTCATTGCCCGGGTACGAGAGCGCACCGCCGCCGCGCACGAGCCGCCACCCGCCCGTGCTCCCGATGACCCCGGCGCACGCGAGTCTGTACGCCGACAGCCTACGCCGACAGCCCCATAGCCGGTACTCGTCGCTGGCTGGCTCGCGCTCGAGCTCCCGCCGAAGGCCGGACACCACTTATGCATATGCACATGGCGTGAGGCGAAGGAGGCGTCCGCGTCCGCGTCGAACGAGTGGCTCAGCGAGTCTGTGTCCGCATCCGAGTCGGAAGTGGAGGTGGAGGACTCATTGGGAGCGCCGGTAGACTCGTCTCCTGCAGCCCCGACGCCGGAGGAGGAGGTGCGTACACCGCTCGATTAACCGTGTATCTGAGCTCACGCACTCGTCCTGCGCAGGGGAAAGCACCCCTCGCAGCTGCAGTATTACCAGTGACCACTCCCACTCACCCTTCGATGCTCGAGGGCGGCGCGAAAGCGAAAGGGCTGGCAATCACATTCTCGTGGAGCGATACCTAGGCCGTCTGCGGTACGGTACCTCTGTGCTCTGCCACTCCGCTCGTAATCCTCCTCTCATCAGGAAAATCCCGATTCCATAATTGGTTGCCATTTATCGCTGCACTACCCCCATCACGAGTAATGACGAGAAGAATGGGAGTGGAAGTGGGCGACTCCCATCATCAGGGAGCGAGTCCCATTCTTGATGGCATGAAGAATGGGACTGACACTCCGACGATGGGACTCGAGCAATCAATAATAGGACTCGATATCTCGACAATGCAGGAATCAAATCTGTGACTGATGGTCGGATAGTCCGTCCCGAGATATTGAAGAGCGACTCGGAGTGGAGCACGAACTGATGCGCTTTGACGCGGTCCCGATGTCCATCGCGCCGACACGCCGTCATACATCAGTGGCATAAATTTTTGAGCATCCAGAAATCATTTCGACAATTTCAAATCGATTTCAGGTAAAATTCGACAAGCACAAGACATGGGCGGACCCTTCGATCTGTGCATTTAATTTCCAAATTTGAGGTGACAAGTGAACTCCTTCTCAAAATGCACCTCCACCGAGATGCCCGAAGATCTCCGCAGTCGTATTTGGTAGGAACCCGACCATGGGTCAACCGAATATTGCATGGACTGACAGGGCAGTGTGCGAGGACCGCTTGTGGCAGTGAAAATGGTGGTGGGGTGCTGGAAATCGGTCCGACTGGTGATCATTTACGGTGATGGGGCGTGCACACATGCACGCATGAAAATCCCAATTTTCATTCATTTTATGGACCTATTACAACCCTAGTGAGGCGAAGTAATCAGAGTATACATTCCCCTCGGAATGGTATACTACACTATTGAAGGCCGAAAGTGAATGGGCCACTACATATTCATGAACACAAGGATAATCTGGAATGGTTGAATTGTGACTTGGATCTTACCGTTGGGCGCCAGCCGCCGGTTGACTGCCGGGCAGCTTGTGTGCTGGAAGTGAACCACTCAGAGGAACTACAAATTTAACTAGACTTGCTTGCTAGCGCAGCACTCTGAAGGACTTGACACGGAATGTTGAAAGATTAGATCGAGCCGCCGGGCCGACTTGGACTCAACTGGACTCAACCGGCAGATCAACGATTGAGCTTGATGATGAGCTGATGATTAGTCTGACCTCCCGGCGGACTTGAATAAGATGAGATGTTTGAAGGTAGAACTGGATACAGCCTCGATTGAACTCTATGAGCACTCGCTTAATTGAGACCAGGCATAATGAAGTATAAGACGGTTTTGGTTATCCTAAGACCCGACCGCCGGGCCATCGGAATGATGACTTGTAAGGGATTAGTCCGACCGGCCGCCATTCCTGATAGATGAACTGATGACCTTGGCACACCACTACGAGTTGGATACAAGTCGAACGAAAGGCTTCTTTTCACTTTAGTGGTTCGGAAGATATCCATTAGATTATACTGCCGGGCAGTCCTCTGAAGTTACTTGAGCAAGATGGCTCCAGTAATTTGACTCATCTGGCCGTTGGATAAACAGAGTCTTGGCTCAGTAATAATCATTACAAGTCTTGGCTAGAAGCTTGAAGGAAAAGTCGACGGGCCATCCAGAATACCCACGGGCAGTGAAATCTGCTTAATACCATTGGACCGCCGGGCACATCTGATTTACTTACCGAATGGACCGCTGACTCAGTGCTGACTCAACCATTTTCTATTATCTCCGTTTGTAATCTTGTACTTGTATAAAAGGTGTAGTGTACTTCATGTAAAGGCAGTCAATTCGACCCTTGCAATTTGGGACTAGAGTTAGCTTGAGAATAGAAAAGACGAGATTTGATTTGCAAGAAGATTGAAGTTTGAGACGCATACAACTAAGATTGTGACCGCCTGCCCGTCTAAGTGCTTAGTGCTGTTAGCCACTTGAAGCCATTGGACCACCATCCCTTCTGACTCTGCTTTTCCATTGAGCCTTGCTCTGGCCCAACATCAAGTGTTGCTCCGTTCTGATAGTGTTGAGTGTTGCTCCACAGCAGTTTGAAATTGATATTCCACCTAGTCTCCCGGCGCACCACTGCTACGTTCTTCAGTGACAAGGGTTACTAGAGCATGATAGTTAGCCAAGGCATTGCATTGATTTTCGAAGTCCTAGTATATTACTTGCAATACAAATTGAAGTGATTAGAAGTGCCATTTGAGATTATTCGAGTGTGACGAGGTTATTGACCGCCCGTCCGCCGAATCCATTGAAGTCACAGAAATCTTGAAGGATGATACACCTGTCCTATCTCCCCAAACACACACACAATTGACATTAGAGTTGGAGTTTGTGATATATTGTGATTTTGGATTTGGTTAGAGTTTAGTTGAGTTCATTCACTAGATTCACTGAGCTTGAGTCTTGATTACACGGCTGCACTCAAGTGCACCATTTCAACAGGCAACATGCGTGTAATGCATGCAGAACTGAATGCATTGGTGATTGCCCGCAGTGTTATTTCATACTGAATGCAGGTGTGATTCCCTTCGCTACTAGGTCTGTTCTCCCCTGCGAATGCTCACGCCATGGTGTCTCACAAACTTGTCCAGGACCTGTCCCAATGTAGCATGCAAACTTGAGCCTCGAGCCGCTCGCGTACATGGTCGTCATCGATGGGGATTGCTTCCTCTTCACCACTGGAGGCCGCTATTATTTTGGGGTTGATGGCAGAGTGTCCGTGCAGAACTTGGAGCTTGCGTCCATGCATCCGACTCGATCCGAGTGCCTCTGCTTAACTGTTCATCTGTTCCGTAGGCTCGACTCCTCCATCAGAAACCCCTGAATTCTGTGGCACTACCTTGCACACAGAAACAAACCAGCCTTGGTGTACATGAGGCGGCCCCGAGTCGAACAGGGGTTTCCACTTGTATCTCATAGCACTAGTAAAAGATGCAGATGCGGATCGTATGCCTCCCGGCTTTTCCTTCCAGTTACAGACTCCTCCTTCCATAATCCTGGCCTCCTTGCAGCAAGATGAACACCTGGTTGTTGTCTCTTGCCCGGCCAGAGCCCTCAAAGTCCCGTCCAGCGCTGCAGTGCATGGCATCCCGTGAAGGAGTTAGGCTGATCTGAATGACCCAGCCAATCAAGTTGTATGGGTAGACCCAAACAATGTTGGATTCTTATCTGGATACGGAAGCATTCGGACTCAAAAAAAAAAAAAACCCTGCGAGGACTGAGCAGAGTCCTGCGAGGCGGGCATTTCTCGACGACGGGAAGTGAACTCAAGCATCCCGACGGTCAATTCAGTGTTTATGTTGCTCTCTGGGGAGTAAATAAATATAGGGGGACAGAGGCAGTTTCTACAAATGTGGTATGCTAGGAGGATTATCAAACTACAAAATAAAAATAAAAAGTAGAGGATTATGAAGGACTGAAGACTGAAAGCTGTAGGGAGGAAACCCTAGGTTTGTTCGCTGGTGGGATCCCTGTCATCCGTGACTTCAATATTCAACTGATCAATCCCAGTGTGCAACGATGTTGTCGGTGCATCCAGCATACAGAGATATTGCAATGATTCCTCGTGCTGCCGCAAAAGATCCGGGTCAATGGCACCAAGTCTGGTGTCAATTTTCGCAACTTCCTTTGCTTGCAATGACCGTTCAAACAGGGGGCGAGCATCTTTCCAGAGTCTGGCTGCCTTGACAAGATCTCCCCTCTGCTTTGCAATATCTCCAAGACGGAGCATGCAGTCCGCTCGACTCCGATGAATATCCATCTCCATGAATGCCTCTAGGGCTACTTCAAAAAGACTATGTGCTGTGTCTTCATACCCCTGCAACAGGAATCCATCTCCTAGAAATTGAAATGCCTTGTACAGATCAATCTTGCTCTGTGATTTTTTTGAATGAGCCAGATATAACACTTGCCAACTGAATGACCACTTCATTTCAGCAGAGGACCAGCAAGTCACATCGGCAAATCTTGCCATGGTGTAGGCCACAAGTTCAGCATCTTTCCCCCATTGGGAATTCAGACCGGCCTGGAATAGTTCTTTGGCGTGAGAAATGTTCCTTTCCCGGAGCTTCAGATCGGCCAAGAGTATTCTGCACCAATCAACACCTAATGGGAAATGCATGGCAGCAAATGTTTCCATTGCTTTCTCGATGTTGCATCGCACGTTTGGCTCCGGTTCTCCAGTCATCAAATCAATCTGGGCAATATTGATAATGCTGAAAGGATGATTCCACGGATCTTTGTGGGGTGAAGTGTCATTGGCAACTGTTGTGAAGACACTGCGAGCCTCAGCATATTCTGATTTTTGAGAATGAACATTGGCCTGATTGAGCATAATCTGGTGATCCATAGTCCCACCGCTCATGCCACACAACTGCAGGAGCTGTCTTGCTCTCTGCCACAATGCAATAGCAGCTTTATTGTTGCCCAGATATAAACAACACATTCCTTGATTTTCCAGTGCAAGTGCTTCTAGATACATGTTTCCACACATCTGTGACTTCTCTTCTGCTTCACGAGCATGTCTTTGGGCCCCTGCATAATCACCAATGGAGCGCTTGATTGCAGCTGTTGCATTTAATATGCGAGCCTGTTGCTTGACATTCCCACAGTTCCTTGCCAATGCAAGGGCTTTGTCATAAAATTGCAGGCTCATAGCTGGATCATTTTTTTGGGTGTAGTGATAGCCACCAGTTGCCCAATAAAACTTACCTTCCGAGAGAATGTCATCAACATCATAACGGAGGAGTCAATATCTGACACTCACACGCAAGAGATGGATCATTTAAATTTGCCAAGTGATGTGCAGCTGGGTTAATGAGCAGCTCTGGATTCGGAATTGAATAATGACTTGCTGTAAGGGACACTTCAATGATGAAATCAGTCTCCAGCCTGGGATCAGCCAGCTGAGGCAACAGGTGTGGGATTTGGTCCATAAGTGTAGAGCGTCCATGAGCAGCAAATCGACTAAACGAGTTGAAAGCGAGGGTGCAATAAATGTTTTCCCTAAGTTCTGGGTTTTCTGGATGCAGACTGGGTAGCAGGATGTGGTGAATGTTATGAAGGTTGGCATTTATCTGCTCAGCCATCCCATTTATCTGTACTCCAAAATGGGCTTGATATGAATCAAGGAGTGAGTGAAAATGCTTTCGAAGAGGCTGGACCAGTGATGGTGATGGTGGGTGTATATGCTGCATGTACTCCCGGATAGGGACAAGAACCTTCAGGCGCTTGCTGTCAGTGTAAGCTAGAGATGTTTGCAGTAAGACAGCTTTGCATGTGAGGATATCAGGGACAGGGAGGTTGCTCTGGAGAAGCTCGACATTTGATAGACCATCTGGAAGGATGGAGAGAAGGCTTAATAAGCTTTTGGCTCCAGATGTCATCCGTGGACAAGAAAGTGAAATGGTGATTGACGAATTCAAGTTTGAACTTTTGTCATGGCCTTCAGAAAGCATGTATGTGTTCTCTGTCTTCCACCGGGCCAGGACACTAGAACAGCCTTCATAGTCAACCAGATTAGCCAGGAGAGTCACTGCCAATGGCATATTATCTGTAAGCTCCAGAAGTTGGGTGATTTCCTCATTATCATGGTCATTATCTGTGATGTCAATGAAGGTCTGCTGAGCTGCATGATCAGCCAGAGGCTTCAGTGGTGGTAAAAATGGGTGAGTCCAGTGGACCTTTGATGGCCTCTCTGCACCTCGCATTGTGATCTGGGGAAAATTAGCCCAAGTGACAGTTACTCTGGGGGCCAGCTCACAATCAGTGCAAGATGCGACACCTCAGAAAGAAGGGATAAAAATTCTTCAACCCCACCACGTGACTCAATTGGTTCCCATGATGTTTCCAGATTATCCAAGACCAAGAGACATGGTGGTCCATGGGCAAAATGTTGAACAACAGTTTTGGTGAGGTCCCCGCCAGGTTTCAATCCTATATTGGATCCAAGCAAGGCTGCCAGTTCAGTGCTGGTCATAGCTGAATCACAGGCCACAAAAAACTTGGTTTCATAGTTTGCACTGATGCCTGGGTGATGGAGTATGGCTTTAGCAAGGCTGGTTTTACCGATTCCACCAGTCCCAAGGATTGCTACTCTGGGTGCTTCTTCATTGCTAAAACTTTGAAGGATTTCGTGGATTTCTGATTCCCGCCCATGGAATATCTTCGGTTTTGCTGGCAATAACCCAAAAGAAATTGAGCTTCAAACATGATCAACTCGTATGCCAGGGCTTCAAAGAACTCTGGTACCTGTTTTGTGAGTCAGTGAAACTCTGGTACATCTGATTGTTCAAGAATTAGTTCTGTTCCCATAGACATCGATCATTGACATACAGAGGATGTCCTGGCTGAACTTCCGTCCGTCATGTTGTCAATCAAATCGAGGAGTTCCTCATGTAGCTTCTCTGTCTTTCCTTGCATTTTGAGAGCATCTGCCAACATTGCGGCACCAGTCTCAATCTATTTTTTCTTCTGTTGGAATTCCCATGTAATCAATTGTAAATCATACCTTGAATAACTCCAAAGCCTGCTGTAGTCCTGCCTGACATTCCTTGAGGAGCATCCTCATCTCGCTTTGACGAAGGAAGTGTTTGAACCTGCTCTTCTCTTGCTGGCCTTCTACAAATGTATGTATCTTGTGCAGAGTGCTAATCCATGCTAAATTCAAGAATGGTGAGAGCATATGGCAAACTTACTTTGTGAACTTTCCAATGTGATCCAGAGTTGAAGGTGGAAGGGACCCCTGTGGCTCGGATTGCATATGGAGCTGGGCAATAGCAAATAGAATTTGATGTATGTCTTTCATCAGATGGACACACTCATCCTTGTTGTTTTTCACATTCTGAAATGCCAAGTCAGTGTGGCAGTATGTGGGACCTACTATCCTCTGTTACCTGCATGGCAGAAAGTAGGTTGAGGGTTGTGATTGAAATGGCCTGCACGAAAGGAGCTCCGAAACCATCGTGGAGGTCATTCAAGAGTGGGAGTACAGCATTCAGGCAGGCTACGACACTGTCAAGATGGATATCGCTAATGGTGGGTTTGCGGGGCATCTTGAGAACGAGAAAGGGGAAGGATCCAGAGCCTGGGATGCAGATTTATATCTTATGCCACTGTTAGGATTTAGCATTTTGCGGGCATAAGTCAGTACTAGATTACTGATGATGTGTGTGATGTTTTTGGAATATATGTTGGGTAGTCATTAGCTGTAAGTGTATGGGAGTGATAGCAGATAGTGAAGTTTGTTAATTCTCAATGCGAGTGACTCAAACTTGAATCAGTCAAACCGGAACTAAGATTACAGTTCTGTATTTGGGCATATTAAACGTGAATTAGCGCATAAGGAGGGCCAGGGCAACTTTCAGAGTAACCGACATGTCGGGGAGAGAACTGGGCGCAATACAACAGTGGTGGATGTCATCTAAAGTGGTCTGATGAGCGCTGAAGGTGGCGGTGTTCCGGGGGCCTGGTGCGAGATCCACATGTCTGCTTATGTAGCTGATTAATGGCTCAGACCCTTATGACAGGGTCCTCGACAGGGTTCCCAAGGGGATGTCATGATGGGTTGTGTACGAGACTACACAGACAGACACAGAGGGAGACAGAGACAAAGGAGAAGGTGTTGATATCGATAACAAATGATTGAAAGCTGTGGTCTTCATCTGGAAGCACATTTCTGGCTGATAGAGTCACGGGGGTGGCCATTTTGTCTTCCCATGAGAAAAGCGGGGGTGAAAAATCTTGCACTGATGGCGAGCGCACCCAGTTTGCGCACGATGGTTGTGCATTGCTTCGTGCCGCGCGAGTCCTGATATATATCCAGATACATGCAAATTTTCTCTTGTTGTAGAGCGCACACTGCATCTTTGTCGGATATTGGTTGGGCATCGTAATATATAAACTCTTCTCTTCTCTTCAAGATAAGTCCGCTGGCAAATTTTCTCCACGCTTGGGAATAAATAATGCTCCGCCGGAAGGCATCTATTGCTGTCATCGCATGCGCAGCCATCGCTTAAATCGTGAGCAGATACATGCTCGCTTACATACTTTATCAGTATAGCCACCTGGCTGGACTTTTGCCTGCGCTGATCCCTTGATTAATATTGGGAGCTCTGGGTCGTCTCGCGTTCGGTTTGCGCCGCCCCTGGCGACATTGTGAGCTACGGGGTTTCTCGGTGAGAAAGTCGTAGACACAAGGAATCTTGATGGCGCGAGATAGACTTCAGAATCAGAAATGAGTCGGTGTAATTGACTGGGGGCGCAGGAGCGGCGTAACTACGGCACAGTAGTTGCGGACTTCGGCACAGTAGCCGCGGACTCCGGCACAGGGAGCCGCAGCGAAGCCGCAGTGATGGACTGATTGATGTAGCGAGCGGTGCGTGATCCTTACAGACATCGGACAGACATTCTAGGACTGGGGTTAGTTGACTTCACTGGATAGATACATTGCACCGATCCTTAACCAAACGTCGGCCGAGCCGTCACGACGGTGCCGCGGCAGGACGGGACGACCCGGCGGACAGCAACGGCAATAGCATGTCCAGCGGACATCGCCGGCGCCACATGTCTGAGGCAAGCGGACGGAAATCACCGACACATCAAGTGCATCATCTACGCAAGATACACCTGAGCTTCGCTCCGGCGTTGGAAATGAGAAATCAATCACGTTGATCTGGGGACCTCCCTCAAGAGAGCGAAAACCGAATCATCGGACGGGGAAGGTGGGTCATTAACTAGAGGAATTAGCCGAAGAGGTATTAAACAGTAGACCGCGTACCGGGAACAGAGCGGGGCCGCGCGCCTTCCAGGGAACTTGCTGTAGGGGCATGACCGGTATTGAGAGCATCCCGACGAATTGAACTTGCTTAGGAATCCGGGTTTGATCCAGCCACAGGAATTGCCGAGACACCAGGCCCAACAATACATGAGATAGTAGAACGGCCAGAACCCTGCAGATAGCACAGAGAGGGAAGAGATTTGAGATTTCGAGATGCTCAAGAACATTGATGATGGATAGGTAAATCCAACGAAGATCCAGGGGCAGAGGGAAACCGCGATGATGGAGGTCAGAGAGGGGCAGTGGGTGAGGGGAGGCTGATCGAGCGGCTGCTTCTTTATACTTCATACTCGGCGGCAGTGCCTACGGAGCTTTCCGGAAATTATCCTGCGGCGCAGCAGGAAAGTAGGCAACCTCTGAGGGAATTTGAACTGATGGAGATGGTGGATCTACTTGACCCGCCTCTTCACGCGAAAATCGCCAAAAAATAACGGTCCTTTATAGATAAAGGACTCGTAATGCTTGTGATTTAACTGCCAAGGTCGCTGCCATGCTGACTGCCAGGTGTACCGTCTTTGAGCTGCCAGTATGGCAGTAACACCTTTACCCCTTGAGCATCATGGATACCCGCCGCCCTTGAAAACATGAAACTGGACAACAGTCCTGAGCGCCCCGCTGAGCCAGATCATAATCACATCACATTTTGTACTTAAACGGCTCGCCCGTTTGAGTTCTAGCATCCTACCACCCATGCAGCACCTCATTCAAGTTTTCCTCGCATTAACGCTCGCGGTCCTCGGTACGCTAGCCGTACCCGTACCCGAGTCGCGATCATCGATACCTGTGAGCGCTACGGTATGCCACCCGATCTTGCACTCCGGAGTCCGGGGATGCTGTTGCTGATAGTGCTCTGTGTCCTAGGCTCTGAGCGATCTACGGCCCCAGCAGCAGTACTGGTACTACAGCGCTCACAACAACAACGCCCGTGCGTCGAGTATATTATTCGTGGAGCGGGTGGATGGCGTGCGGTGCACTGGTACGTCAATGCAAATGTATGGATTCGACGCACGGCCGTCCCAGCCCTTCCGAGTACACAAAAGCAATTTCCCAAGCTTCAAGCCGGATCCGCGCATCAGTATTATGGCCCCCCAGTTTGAATGCTTGAACGTCGGCCGAGCCTAGGAGCGATAGCGGCATCGACCGGGGGGAGCAGTCTCCTTGAGCTTGGAAAGTGCCAGGAAGCACCCTGTGCTTTATCCTTTCTTGAGGACTAGAGGGACTATAGTCCCTCCATAGTCGTCGTGCCGCTGGCGGAATGTCACGCCCATGTATGGGTTGGGTGCCACAATGAGCTTGCCATTGAGGGGCGTAGTTTACCTGGTTTGCATCGCAATGCTGTGGGATTGTATTAGCGTCGTCTTGTGCTAATGTGAATGCTAGAATGGCTTTCTTCTCGCGCACATCCGAATTCCGCTTCTGAGCCTCGACATTGCGCGCAGATGAATGGGGAGTTCCGACGAACTGTACAGGGGCAAGCTCACCTCACATGAATACTCGGCGCCAACGTGGGCCATTGGAATTACAGCATTAAGAGTGGTAGAGACGAGAAGAATCCCTGGGTGGATCGGAACGACTCTTCTTTGTGAGTAAATGTGCGAGGTGTCAGGAGGAATTGTATTGAGCGGCCATCCTCAGGCTTAGGATGTAAATAAATCGAGATTGTTTGTGCTCTCCAGCAAAGATCCGTTGGCGGGAGCGAAGTCTCATCACTGGTCCGGTCAAGCATATGGTTAGAATGGCTTCACATTTAAAACGGAGCACGGAATTTTCCCCCGTCGGCGACTCATTAGGCCCCGCGTCCTCCGTCGTCCTCGATCGCCGCCGCGCGTTGTTTGCCTTACTCTTGTTACCAGCCTGCCTACTAATGGCAAAAATGTGGCAAGCACTTCGCCGTAGGCAGGCTGGTGCAACTCGGACAAACAGTTGACGTGCGCAGGGAGTTTGAAATTTTGGGTGGTGCCGATCACAGGATCATCAAATCCCTATCATTTCTCAACTAACTTTGACCATTCATAACATTCATACCAGGCTCTTTTAACAAAAAATTGAGGAGACAAACTTCAAGTAATACCTCCTGAGAGCAAACCATCTGTTGTAACCTTTACCATCCCAGCTCATTTGAAGCCAGGCAAGGGCCATCAGAAAATTTCAAACTTCTCGCGCGCCTCGTTTGTTTGGCCCGAGTTGTACCAGTCTGCCTATGGTAACGTACTCGCCACATTTGTTGCTCTTCGTAGGCAGACTGTGTTACGAGTCTATGTTTGCCTGGTCGGATTAATATTAGCCGGCACCCTTCGTCGACTAGCCTGAGTTTTGGCTCCTGCGTCCTCGATCGCCGCCACGGACCGTTTGCGCTTGCGCTTCAGTCCATCGCAGACGCCGCCCCATTCACGTAAATGCCGCTATGGTCACTGGACCCTTTGTGACCTCGCCCACAGGCGTCGACTCCTGCCCGCGGAGTTTGGGTGGTCATTCATGCATTCGATTAGCGTACGATTCGGCGTATCATTACCTGTTTATATTGGCCGCCGATAGTTGAACCGCCCTGCCCGCGCACCCCGAGACCCTCGTCTCCGAAGCTCTGGCACAATGAATTAAAATAAGCCCATCCTAAGTCCTGCGCGGTCCCACCGCTTTTGGTACTCAAGTTCGGTCGGAACTCAAGTCCTGCGCCCATGCGCACCCCCCACCCCTCCTCCCACTCAAACTTAAGTCCCACCTACTACTTAAGTCTGGCCGACAGCTTGAGTTCAATTGCTAACTCAAGTCTTATTTTACATAGGTCCCTATATGTTCTATAGCAGTGTGAATTAACCCTGAACTTGAGTTGCGAACAACTTAAGTTTTGTAACACTTAAGTGCCGCCGACGTAAGCATCCCGTATGACACGATCACGTTGTGAGCAAAAATCATGTTTACGGTTGAGAGATGTCAGCTATTATCAGCGACTGCCTATCCGGCCAGACTAGGTAGCCGGCCACTTGCATAATAGAAGGGTTTGCAATGCATAATCTCGGAATTTGGTGCTTATGGGATGGAATACAACCTATAAGGATACTTTATGTCAAATTTTGAGGCGAAGTGCGCCGGTCATCAAAAGTTGCCGGAGGTTTTTTATCAAAACTCCGGCGTGTTAACACCATTTCTTATCTCCGAACCGCCTGGCTGGTCGTCTTTTGCTTCTTTCTCCAGCAATTCTTAATCAATTCGCAAGCTTCGGGGCTCATTTTTATCCCATGGTTCTTGCAATGACGCTATCACTTTTGCATAGGTGAAATGTGCCTCCTTTGTATCCTGGACCCGCCAAGAGATTCTCGGCCCGATCACGAGCGGCACACTTCGGCCACCTCCACGACGAATCACCCCTGCCTGCGATGGATCTGGAACTTGACAGGGCTATTCAGGATAGATACCCTGTTATCCTCCTAGGTTAATCAAGCTTTTAATTGTCTGACTTCCCGGCCATGGCGGGGTATGACCCAAAATCAGCAAATTTCATTCGCGTGTAAAGATGGATTTTGTTGGAGGGGTTATTGGTGTGTGGGGGACATCCTTTGCTGATATTTATGTTCTTACTGATCTTATAGAGTCATATGTACCTTACCTTGGGGTGTCGACACCCTCCGGGCTTCGCAGGCTACGATATTCAGCTCACACCGCAATTTTACCCTTCGTGCCTGCCTGAAAGATAAATAGTTGTGGTCCCCATATACCTCAGATGTACGTTTTGAACGTGTAGCATCATGTAATTATATCTCCTCAATGATTTGGGATACACTGGGATGAATTGTACGGGTCCGAACAAATGATTTACGGGGGTGGCCGGCTACCTCGTTTCTTGCCATTTTGGGACACCGCCAGAAAGAAAATTCGGTACGCCATGAAATCATCGTGTAAATTTGCGAAAAATGTTTGAGATTGCTCGTAGAATGCCTACCTTTGTTCCCGAGCCCATAAATTCGGATTTACATGACTCTATATGTGTGCTCGAAGTAAAAGAAGCTAAGGTGGCCGACTACCCGGTCTCAGATAATAATAATTTTTGGACAGTATATGTGCCATACGCATACTGAACAAAACTTAAGATGTATACCTAACCTAAGACTTGTTTTGGTCAGACCACCTACAACTTAAGAGGAGCTAATAAAGTATTTGTGGTGCAATCCCCGAAGTGGGTCCCCACCACATGGGAAGTATCGTAGGAGCTGCCAGCTCGAAACATACTTCAACCGCGTGCCCGACTGAGAACTGCTCCGCCCATGCATCCCATCTTCCGAGTCTTCCTCTCATTGAGCGTCGCCATCCTCGCTGCGCGAGCCGCAGCCGTTGTAGTATGTCGCGCCATGTCCGATGCACTCACCTGGTCGCTGACTGCATGTATCGTTGACAAGCAACGAGGCCAACAAGCCGACTTGGAATTACATTCCAGCACTCCGAAACATAGCGCCGGTGAGTGGCTGTCTCCCACTGATGAGCCTCGGTACGCGCTCAGCACGGAATGAACCAAAGCTAACCAAAGCACTCGGACATCACCGAACTCGGAGTGATCGGCCCGGTGCTGAGCGTGAGTCATATGCATGAGTCATTTCGAGTCACACAATTGTCTGAGTAAGAGGATGAGTTGGCTGAGTAAAAAGACGAGTTGGAATGAGTCAGAGAGAGTCAGGATGAGTTGTTTAGTTTCTATAAATAAACTTTGTAAAAGGTATATAAGGTAGGGCTGGAAGAATACGATTAAATACAACCTGGACCCGTAATGTACCGTAATCATAGGATAATTTTAAGGATTGGCCGATACTTAATCGTATGTGTATCATAATGTATTGTAATCGTAGGATAATCATATTTGATCATATTTAATTAATGGTAATCCCTTCCAAGTAGTCCAGCCCTTCTCCAAAGCCGGCGTTCAACAGCTCCTTCGTTACGACAGTCGAGGATGCAGTTGAAGCGGCCATAGACGACCGTGCATCGGACATGGTGTGCTTGCTGCTGGAGAATAGTCGTTCAACCACGATGCTCACACCAGGGATACAGAGAATGTCGCGTGCAATACGGGACAGGATCGGAAAATGAATTGCATACAGCTGAGAGGAGGTCAGAACATAGAGATCACACCATAAGGAGTGAACTCTCACCTTCCACCATGCCAGAACATCATCGTCGGTCTCACCCATTGGGTAAATACCACTAAAATATACTTGCAACTCCGTCTGAGTTTTTTCGCACAGCGGGGAACGCTTCAGGCCAACTGCGCGACGAAAAATGCCCTTGGATGGTGACCCCTTGACCGGGTTCGGAGCTGTGGTGGAGGGGGTAGGCTCGGGCTCAGCCGTGTTCTCCCTGTAAACATCGTACAAGTGTCCGAGAATAATCTCGGCACGGCTCGCAACGTCGGAGTCCCAGCCGGACTCAATATCCTTGAAATGAGTCAGATGTATTGCCGGGTGAAGAACTGCCACGATTTGTTAGAGGATGGAATTGGAATGAAATTGGAATGACAGAGATTCGTACCAGGGCCGATAAGCGGGAAATCACTGATTTGCGCCTTCTCCGTGTGCTTGTGGAGTTTTGCAAGACCGGCCTTGATCGCAAGGCGTAAATTACAAGTATCATCAGTGTGTCACCGAGCAGGAGAGAGGAGGGGAGCGACTTGATGCGTTTCTTGAGGGCCGTAAGCAGCGCGGGGAAGTGTTTGACCAGTTTAGAATCATCAAGCATTGTGAGGCCGATGGGAATGCACAGCGGCGGCGGACAGAAAATTTGCAACGGAGTCAGAATATGGAGATAGTCGGTGCCGAGATTCACGGCAGATAGCTTGAAAGCCTTTGATGCGACAATCAGAATGAATACCGATGTCCAACCGATGTCCCAAAAAGAGCTGTGAAGGGGACCTGATAATGCTAGGATTACCATTAATTATGACCCCCATAACTTAATGTAATCATAACTTATTGTAATGTATTCCATTGTAATATTAGGCTGTAAGATTACGGGCGGGCCATACTTAATTGTAATCTTACCATTACAATACATTATAATCAAATGTAATTATAATCTTATCCAGCCTTAATATAAGGGCCTCGAGCCCGCAGCCAACAAGCAGATTTTCTCCCACTTCATGTAGTGTTCACGTGACGAATAGCATCTGTTTGATCACGTGCTTAGTATTTCGTGTCCCTCGTCGTAAGCTCTCGTCCTCCGTTGTACATATCATATTCACAGTCTTCATCGTCACTGCGCGGTCCCTCATTGTCATCGTCTTAGTCGCGGCCTTCGTCGTTTGCCGCCCACGTAACAAATCATTTGTTTTTAACACATCACTTTCATTCAGTAGGCTTCATAGTCTACTGTAGTATTGACCCACCACACCACACCTCTACACCTCGGGCGCAGGGACGAAGTTGAACCAACTCGCATTCACACCAGTTCTTCGGTCTTCCGAGAGTGGTTGTTGGATTACGAGTACTTATGTAATCATTCTTTTGATCAAACGCAGATGAGGTTTTTGCAAGCTTGTCGCAAAATGTCCCATCTCAAGTTTGTAAAGAAATAGTGGTTATGCTAATGATTTTAGAGGCTGTGTTGAATGGATTTTAGTGGCTATGCTTAACTTCACTTCATTTTTTTGTGACTATTTAGTGGCCATGCTGTGGCCGTGCTTGCTTGTGTAATATTCGCTCCATTGTCGAGAGTTTGATTCTTGATCCTCCGCATCTTTTTTTCTTGTTCTTTTCTAACAGTCTGCCTTGTCTTCGCCATGGGCAGTTGCTGCAATGGCATGTTGCAGTATGCCTTCTCCTCTCCACCTCCCGCTCCATTGCAGTCCAGCGGCATATCAATCTCTTTGCCAATCTCCACCCTCCCAGATGCCACTTGCTCCACAATGTCGCTGTCTTGACTGCCCACCAGTGGTTGGAAGCTGCTCGCCGTGACACTGTCCTCAGGCCCAAGGGAATCCTCTGCAGCACTCTATGTCTTCGCTCGGGATTGCCCATGCTATCTTGGTGCATGACAAATAAATGTAGAGAGCCCCGTGATAGGACCCTGGGTTCTCTGGGCCCAATTTTATTTTCCAAGCATCGCATGAGGTATAGGATGCCAGCAAAATGACGTACTGGACCCCAGGCGAACACTTTCCGGTGCATGTACTTCAGCATCAGATCCATGCCAAATCTCAACCAAATATATGTAGGAGAGCCCCGTGATGGGGCCCTTGGTTCTCTGGGCCCAAATTTCTTTTTTAAGCATCTCAGGAGGTATAGGATATCAGCAAAACATTTTGATCCTCCACATCTTTTTTTCTTTTTCTTTTCTAACACCCTGCCTTTTCTTCGCCACGGGCAGTCGCTGCAATGGCATGTTGCAGTATGCCTTCTCCTCTCCACATGCCACTCCATCACAGTCCCATGCCATAACATTCTCTTTGCTGCACTGCCACACATATCTCCACCCTCCCAGATGCCACTTGCTCCACAACATCGCTGTCTTGGCTGCTCACGAGTGGTTGGAAGCTGCACATTGTAACACTGTCCTCAGGGCCAAGGAAATCCCCTGCAGCACTCTATGCTTTCGCTCGGGATTGCCCATGCTATCTCGGCACATGTCAAATAAATGTAGGAGAGCCCCGTGCTGGGACCCTTGGTTTGCTGGGGCTAAATTCATTTCCCAATCATCGCAGGAGGTATAGGATAACAGGAAAATGAAGTAATTGACCCCAGGTGAACCATTTTCGGTGCACGGACTTCAACATCACATCAGTGCCCCATATCAACCAAATAAATGTAGGAGAGCCCCGTGAAGGGACCCTTGGACCTCTGGGGCCAAGTTTATTTTCCAAGCATCAAAGGAGGTATAGGATACCAGCAAAATGAAATACCTGATCCCAGGTGAACCCTTTCTGGCACATGGACCTCAACATCAGACCAGTGCCAAACAAGAACCAAATAAATGTAGGAGAGCCCCGTGCTGGGACCTTTGGTTAGGGCTAAATTTATTTCCCGAGCATCAAAGGGGGTATAGGATAACAGCAAAATGAAGTACTTGACCCCAGGTGAACCCTTTCCAGCGCATGGACTTCGACATCAGATCAGTGCCAAACAAGGACCAAATAAATGTAGGAGAGCCCCGTAAGCTTTTGAGATTTCGCCCCCATCACGTGCCGCCAAAGAGGGTAATTCGCGTGATATGTTTGTTCCACAACCGTAAACGGAACCATTGTGATGAATGTCACCACTCGTCTCTCTCCACCTACCATGACCGCCCACCCACCCGCTGCCCTTCCCTATCCGCCAGCGCTCCCCCTGTTGACCACGACACCAACCCAATGCCCCATCTCCTTCTAGGCCTCCTTCGGCCCTCGTGCCGCCACTGTGCGACATGCTCGGTCGGATCGTATCGCCGTCGGCGGGTTGCCACCTGTATCGGGTCGCCCGGAGGACTCCATGGACGGTGAGCGAGCATGTAACCATCGTCCCCGTGCAGCGCCTTCCAACCCATCACATGTTGACGGCCTGTCGGCGCGTCCGACACCCCCGCTTCACTCTTCAAGGCTCAAGCGCGTACACTAGGGCCTTTTCTCTGCGTAGCTACCCCGTTTCGTAGTGTAATGGCACTTGATTTTTATTCTATCGTACTTTGTCTGAGTGTCTCTATTTTTCTGACTCAGTGGCATGAATGAGTGTGACGAGCGCTCTCCCTTTCTCAGCGATAAAACAAACATGACACACGAATTACCCGTTTGAGAATCACGTGTTGGGGGCGAAAAGTCGCCATCTAGCCCCGTAATGGGACCCTGGGTTCCTGCCACCCAAATATAATTAACAAGCTTCACATTAAGTATAGGATCTCGGAATAATAGTACATTTTGCCCCATGTGAGCCCATCTCACTGAATGGCCTTCAGCTCTGGAAAGGTTACCAAATGTGGGACAAACAAAGGTCGGAGAGCACGTTGATGGGACACTTGGTTCCTGCGGCCCAAATATAATTAAGAAGCTTCACATTAGGTATAGGATCTCGGGGTAATAGTACATTTTGCCCCATGAGAGCCCATCTCACCGGATGACCTTCAACTCTAGAAGGAGTGCAATACTTCCATTTTCGACACTCCAACATAATCATCCTACATTATACCCATTCGTTCCAGTTCAGTACTTACATTTGTAATCCATGTCGCTCCCGTATACCATACTCTCTTACTTAATTAATCTGCCAAACTGCCAACACATTGAAGTCAACTAATATATCTTGATCGATGATGAGAATTTGCAGTCACATTATCTATGGGCTTAATCACGAGCGGCATTGACTCGCATTATTTCTCCTGCCTAGCTGAGAAATAACAACTAAAAAAAAAAACCCTTTACATAAGTATGAGTGCCTGCCGGGCTTTGCCACGGCCCTCACCCCCAAGTTTTGTTTTATTCTCCTTACACTCTCAGACGCACCGTAGGCGTATCACCATGTTTCGCGGGTAATTTCAATGACCATCCTTGTGCCGTGCTGTCAGCCTGTCCCTCGCCTCCCGAAGACGGGTGCGGCTTTTGCACATGTCCATGAATGTTTGTTCGTGGGAGGGTGTACAACACGGCCTCTGTGGAGCGTTCTGTGCACGGAGCGTAGTTGTCGTTGGCATCCATACGCATGGAATCCGGTCGTGGAAGGCTAGCTGTCGTATGAAACTATGCCAAACTTAATTTTGACGGGAGAGTTGAGTCCTAGGGAAAAAAACATCGGAAGACTGCAGTTTGCCCCTTTTCTTCAGACAGGCAGAGCGGCGCCCCCATGCTCCACGATCACCAACCGGTATGTATCTGCAAGATAGATATGTAAGCACCATGCATCATATCTTCCTATGACTCATGCATGCTTAAAGCATGCTCGTTATGCAAATATCCACCCAAATTTTCGTTGGTGTATGCTCCAATGGTATTCTGCGCAAGTTTGGAGTCTTCCCACGACACCAAAACTTGTTGAAAAACATCGCAAATCCTCTTCGGGAAAAACCAATGCTGTAAGATCAAGTACAGTGAATGTCATTCGGTGTGCGTTCTGCATTAGACTCGGAGTGGAGGCGTGGGTAGCTTGGCGGCTTTATCGCGAATTTTATCCCCTCGGCACATTCTCCGAGACTAACACGGAATCGACCGTCTCCGAAGGCCCACGTACTAGCAGCGCAATTGCCAACCATCGTGCACCACTGTGTCGGGGGCACACGGGACAATTCAACCAAGAACTCAAGTCTGAGCAGACAAGCTATGACTCCGGCATACAGGGTCGTGGGATGGTGCGGATCGTTCCTGTCTCGGGGCTATTTATTACGTCGCGGGAATCCTGATCTACCCGTCTATTATGGCGGTTACAGTCATCGAGCTATTTGTTTGGGTTCTGGTCAGTGCTGCCGCTGCCGGTATGGGCAAGGTTCTTGCTCTTTTTATCATTACTTTGTCTGAGAAGCGGAGATTCAGCACATGACATGTAACTCCGGCTCGATACTAGAAGTACCTCTTGCATGTACAGCTCTTTCTGTACGCCGGGGGATTATCTCGGGCTAGTCAATTCAACACGAAGTCTAGCCGCGGGATCCATTTCTTCTTTTTTGTCTGAGTCCAAATCTCCGTTGGGTGCGCAGAGGGTGCGCAGAGTTTCCCCATACAATCTCCTGAGAAGACCCATGTACATTCCCCGCGAGCTCCCTCCCTCGAAGTCTACAGCCCGCCGAAATATTTCCACGTAATAAATCATGGTTTCGAAAACCCTTCCGTATTCAGGGTGCTTTCCGCGCCACCACCAGGTCAAAAAACGCAGGGAGAGTCCCAGATGTGAACCCCCCAAAAAAACCCATAAAAAGACAAGAGAGAACTTGAGGAGGAATACGGCCTGCGGGGATTACCACTGAGAGAAAGTATCACCGGCATATGTCAGATAGTGCGACAGAGACCTGCTCGCTTGCTTACTGGAGAAGCCTTTCTCTATCATCAAAGTCCAGGCCCACTGGTGCTCGTCGGATGGCCACCAGTCCCGGTGCCGAATTAGAATTGCTCCGCGCGATTCCAGTCCCCGAACCCGTGAATGAGTTCAGCCCCTAACCCACACGGTGATTGCAAAAGTAAACAGAATACCTGTATGCCTGGAGATGAAGCAACTGCGTAGACTGGAGCAACCATCTGACGGGACTCAGGAACGGCGTGAAACCACAGGCAGCCTCAAACCACTTTCCACTTGACGAAGTACCAAAGAGCAAGGTTATTCTGTTTGAAGTTTCTGTGTGTGCCAAGGATGCGTAAGACACAGAAACCCGTGCGGGGGGCAAAGGAGTTTGATTGGCTTCAGTTACAGCGGAGGAGTGGCGGGTATCCCAGATAGCATACATGTACACATTAATATTGCTGTCGGGGAAATTTACCTCGAGGGGAGGCAGGTTAATATTGTTACGCGCACCCGGGATGTTGACTTTCTCTCTCCCTGGCGGAGAATTGCTATCACCACTCAGGAACCAGTACGTACATAGTCCTGCACCGCCAACCGCTGACCTGAATACGATTCAGACCCGTGCCAGGGATGTAGGCACGCACGTCAAGCTTCCCGCCGGCGACCCCACAGCGCGGAAGAGACAGGGCCACAGGCGGTCGCTCGGGTGCCTTTGCGGCGTTCGATTCCTGTGTACGCGGCGTCGCAGCGTTGATGCTCGATTAGGCGAAATTAAATGGTGCCTCCGCCACTGATCTTTTGAAAAGTCGAGGGATTAGCGAGACAGGCCCATGTTTACGAGCGAGGGAGTCTGTCAAGAGAGATTAAGGCCCATGCGGATGCGATTCGCGAGGATATATTATGCGCGGTTGGATGCAGACCTGAAAACTCTCTCAATCGTACGGACTACCTGGCCAAGGGCACGGGCAGACTCACCCTCCTCGATTTCAATTTTCAACCCATTTCCGATTTTCGAACCATCACCCAATCGTGATTATGGAAACCTATCCCGCCAGCGAATCGGGCCGATCACGCGAGCGTGACTTGCTCCTCTTCCTTTCCTTTCCTTTCTTCCGTTTCCTTCCTCTTGCCTCTGTCCGTTCGCTGCAGATGTCCGCCGCGCCCCGCGGACGCGGAAGACGACTACATATACCGTATGTCTGCCCTCCTTGCCTCCCCTCCGCGATTGAGTCGGGCGTTGATTAAGACGACTGATATTAGGGGATAACCGTGCGCCTTATCCCCGCGTCCGATGTCGTGTGGCTGCCCTCGTGCGTCCCCGGCTCTGCTCTAACGGTGGATCGATTAAAGCTACAGCGCAGGGCCCCTGTGGACACGCAGAAGCTGAACGAGCGCTTGGGCACGATCGTGCGTGCCAATGAGGGGTGCGTCGCCTTGTGTCCTTCCTCCTCTCCTTCACATCCTGATGCGGCAGGGCAGGAGACGGTCAACGTAAGCGCGCGCACGCCCTTCATCATGCACCGCGCCCCTTCCACCCCTCCTTCCCATTCTGCTTCGTTCGCTTGAACTCCGGACGTGGCGACGCCCGAGCACGAGGGCGTGCCGGCACCGTGCACGAGCCGCCGCCCGCCCGTGCTGACCATTACGCCCGCGCGCGAGTCTATGCGGACAGCCCCAGACACAGCCGGTACTCCTCCGGCCTGCACTCGAGCTCGCGCCGCCGGCCAAACACCACGTATACACATGGCGTGCGGGCGAAGCAGGCGTCCGTGTCCGCGTCGAGCGAGTGGGCCGACGAGTCCGCGTCCGAGTCGGAGGTGGAGGAGTCGGCGGCGTCTGCTACGGGTGCGTGTGTGGGTGTGGCGCCGGTGCTTGGAACGGGGAGTGCGCCCGATGCCCGACGAGGAGGTGCACACACCATCTCTCCTAGGATCCTCTTGTCATGCTCCCCGTCTCTCCGAAGCTGACATACATATTCCTCCCCTCATGTTGCCTGCGGGCCAAGCGCCCCGCGGCGCCGGTCCCCATTCCCCCTCCGACGACCGAGGGCGACTCGAAAATGGAAGCGCAGGGGATCGCGTTCTCGGGGCGATACCTAGACCCTAGTCGGTACGTCTGTGCTCCCCTTAGTCAATCCTTGTGCCCCGAATTCACGGATCTCGGTCTGTGCGTGGATCTCACCGCAGCGCGGGTCCCTATTTATCTCCCAGCGCTCTCCCGCGTCCTCGCTGACGTATGTATCCACGCCGCCGCACACACATGCAGCCCCGACGCACACACAGATGTAACGTATCCACGCATCGCCTCACCATTCGCACATGTATCCACCCCACGCGCGCCCTCCCCCGCCTCTCCACCCATCATCTGCCTCTCCCCCGTGCATCTACGCACGCTCCAATGTCTGAATCGATAGCGCTATTCATCCCTCTGCCGTGGGTCAATTAATGCCTCGCGCCTGTTTCACGGACGCTACTTCGTCCTCCTGTTCCGAATCCCCCTCTGGAGGTTCGAGCACAGACTAAGCCGAGTCATGCGAGGCACCGTGGCTCCGAAGCGGCCTGTGCACTGACTGTAAAGTGACATACAAGGAGAACGACGTCCGCAATATATTCAGAGTGCAGTCACCGTAGATTCGCGGTGCGGCAACCAACCCCAGACGCCCAACTTTCCACCCACTTAGGCGATTCAGAAGGTCAGGCTCATTCTCAGCGCACGATCTCCCCGCGGTTCCTGGTCCTCTCTATAATTGCTTGCCCTCTCAATCATTTTGGGCTATCTGCCCAACTCGGCTGTATCAGCTTGGAGGTCTTGTCAAAGTTGAGGCCCCGCGGCGTATTAGATTATGGATGAATGGATGGGTATGAAATGAATAAATTCCTTCGTTTCGATTCAGATGCAAATTCATCGCAGGATTCCGAGTCGAGCGGATTCAGACATGGTGGATGCAGCATTATACATGTATCTGAGGTCCGCCCCATTTTCGTTGACAATTGCAGTAACAATTGTCTAGCCAGTGTACCTGGTGCGGAGGGTTGATGCGCTCGTCACGACCAGGAAACGTCCTCGTACCCCCAGAAAAAGTCCTCGTACGCACAAATTCCCCGCACGTATGTACGACGTCGGACGCAGGGCGAAGCTGGGACAAATTAATGATTAAATGGCCGGAGGAAAAGGTACAATAAAATGGCTGGCGAAAAAATACAGGACCGATCCATGACTTAGGCTGGAGTCGAACCAGGTGCCCTCTCCTCAATTTTCTATACGGAGTTCTAAACAAGTGGGGGTGCGGTTCCTCTCGCCAGCGAGTCTTCTTCCGAATGGACATAACCCTTACAGGTTCAGCTGTTTGAGATTCAAAGGAGGATATTATCCGAGACCCCTTAGTGGGCCACTTGCATAATATAAGCCGGTGGGATGCATAGACCTAGGATTTGATACTTCTAGGATGGAATACAATGTATGAGGATGGCGTGCGTCAAATTTGGAGGAAAGTTGTGGCAGCGATCAACAGCTGTGCTGGGTTTTTGATCGGGATGACGGCGTGTGAACATCATTCCTTGTCTCCGAACATCTTCATCCGCTTGTTCCTCCACCAATTCCTGGCCGATTCACAAGGTCAGGGGCTCGCTCTCATCCCTGGATCCAGGAAGATGATCTGCAACTATCCTGAAAACAAAAAATGTTCCCTCTCGCCTTCCTGAGCCCCAAGAAGACCTTGATTTGAGCTTGAGTGGCAGATTCTCGACCTCTCTATGGTGAGCCAACCGTGTATGCTACGGACCTGAGAATCTGGGGCTGCCCTTTAGACACCAACAACTCTCTTAAAACGAAATGATGGGTTTTTACCTACCATATTTGGTGGTCATCGAGGGATACATCCTGAAACACCCGAATTTCGTTGGCGCGTATGTATGAACTTTTTTGGAGTGGTTATTGTAGGCTAGAGGTCAGCTGTTGTTAAAATATATATGCAAATGCATTTTATCTATTGGTCCGTTGAAAGGGTTGCACAGGGTCTAGGGCTGCAGAGTGCAAGTTGAACCAAACCCAACCATCGAGTGACTGAGAATTGAACCAAATCGAAGTAACGAGATGGCCAACACACCAACCACTCAAACAATTGAACTTTGAACTCCAAACACCTTCTTTACTGCCCCTCTAGTTGGTCCTGACGAGCTAGGGTCTTTTTAGACACAAGTATAGGTCTAAAGGAGACCAAAGCCGAGACGACTTGGTTGAGTCTGTACTGCAGGAAGTAACTCTGAAGAGGAACTCTCTAGGCAGGAGTAACACTTCAATCACAAATTGACTAGGTCAACGATCGAGACTGAGTAACAGGTTTGGGTTCGATTTATAGCTTCTCAGCTGTAAGGCACAAGTAACGGCTGGTGGGCCGGCAAGTTGTTTGAACCGAAGTTCGGGTTTTTGGACACTAGTCCCTCACAACACGTACTCAGGACCTTCAAAAAGACCCGCACAAGTTCTCACAACACAACTCACAACCATACTCAGGACCTTCATCAGGAAGACCCGCGCAGTTGCCTTCAGTCGAACCTTTAAAACGTGGAGAGGGGCAATGGTGTTAGCCTCACACACTAACTGGGGTTACGACGTCCGACTTTAACTTAGTTTCAACAATATTCCATCAAACAGATATAACATTGTGAACCAAAGTCCCACTAGAGTGCACTCCAGCCACCAGACTATGACTAAGTGCCTCTTTGTTAGGAGGCACTCACTCATAGCCCTCTGGCTGACATTCACTGCCGAAATACTACAAAATGGCTGGCTATATATACTAAAAGTGTTAATCTATTACTAAGCGATCCTGGGTCTATATAATTCCTAACAGGCTAGATAATGGGTCAGGTGCGATCAGGTAATTATGCCATTGGTTTGGGCTTGCTCCTGAATGTCATACAGGTTCCTGAATTAAAGTCATAGTACTTTCCCCTGTTTCACAGGTTGAGTACTGAATAACCTCATTCCAGTACCTCCCTTTACACTCTCGAACGTCGGAACAGCTCCGGGTTATCCGTAGCTTTCTGTACATACCTGAAACTTCCATAAAGGATGCTCGGTTACTTCGTTACAGCTTATTTTGTTGAGCTCGGATATGAGTCATCATCAAAAGTAAGCATGTCCCGGCCAACTCCGACACCTGCCGATCCTCCGGAACTCCCGCGATGATCACGTGAGGTGTCGCGTCGCGTACTTTGCACAAACAGTACTACACTTGACAGACTTTTATACACCAAAGTAAGTCCCAGGACTTCAACCATCATTCACAGAGTGGATATAGTGGATAGAGTAAAGCTCTTTGGTAGTCGGCATCATATGGCCTGATAGCTGATCATGCAGAGCCCATGATAGCCCTTTGGAGGTGTGCCAAATATAGCATTAATGCATATTTCCATGGCTGGCCAATTTGGCCACGTATCACCGTATTCAATTTTGGCGCACCAATGCACTCTGTGCTTTGCAGAGCGTGCCATTCTGTGCACACAGCAATTTCACCCCTTTTCCTTGGCTCAAAGGGAAATATTTAAGGTGCTCATATACCTCGGAAGTGCTCTGTTATTGTACAGAATATTGCAATTGCATGTCTTTAATGATTTGGGATACATTGGGGCGGCTGATATCAACGATGTGAGGAGGTGGCCTACTAAGCTGTTTTTGCCGTTTTAGGACACCGCCGGAACAAAAAATTCCGTAGGTCGAGAGACCATCGTGTAAATTCGCGGAAACTATCTCAACTCACTCATAGGATGAATACCTTGGTGCTCGACCCCAGTTAATCGTATTTACCGCATTTTACGCTTGGGCCCGAGGTGGAAAAGGCCATGGTGGCCCACTAAGCAGTCGCAGACAATAAATGGAGCATTTTCTGCGCGCTGAATGCGCTTCCCTGGTTATTAATTAATTTTCTGCGTACTTCGACGCAACTACATCCTTGGCGGCCAAAAAAAAGAACAAGAGTGTACGAAATGCGGCATGACCCGAGCCTGGAGTCGAACCAGGAGCCCCCTCCTTTAATCTTAATTCTCTATCTCTTGCATGTACAGTTTTCTCTCTGTACGACGGGCGCCCCGGCTGGCCAATTCAATGCGCAGTGCAGCCCAGAGATTCATTTTGGTTGTTGGCGTCCGAGTTTCCCTTTGGGGCCCAGAGTTTCCCCGTGCAATTATCTGAGCAGTAAAACTACAAACCCTCCCCCGCCAAAAAAAAGCCTTCAAGGATGAAATGAAGCGCAAGACCTAGCCTGGATTCGAATCAGGGGATCTTGCATGAGCTTCTGCGTTACTGAGACCCCCACTGCAGGCAGGTGCAACTCCCTTCGCTACCAGGTCCATTTCTTGGGGCATGCATGCAAGATTCTTTCTGCTGGTGCCATTACAAATGAGTCGGAATCAGCGCAAGCCCAGTACTAGTGTGGACTAAGTACAGTTTATCACCGGTCACTGACACAAACCGGTCAATGACACACTTTTTTTCTCGTGCTCAAAAGGACACCGGGCTCAGCAATCCTCTTCATCCTGTTCATTAGATGCATACAACATGTATTGAGCATAAATTGGGGCAACACACCCTCCAGAGAATGAGAAAATGAGGGGAGAAAGTGGTTGTTTGGCCATTGTTTGGCACCAATTTCTGGCTCACCGGTCAATGACACAACAATTTTTATTCTGTTCGACTACTAGGGCTGTGAGCAAAAATCCCAGATTGTGAAATATCAATCTCAATGCATATTCTTGACTATTGGGTGCCTCAAAGTCCCCAAAGATAACCAGGGAGGAGGGCAAAACCGACATTTTATTTGTTTGTGTCATTGACCGGTGATAAACTGTACTGTATAAGAGGTCCATTTCTTGTGGCAGGCATCCTATATTCATGCTGCTCTTCCTGGCGGTGCGATGAGGAACGAGGTGGAAGCAGCACAGGCCCAGTACTAGTGCGGACTAAAGTACTGCATGAGGTCCTGTATCCCTTAGCCTCGGCCTCGTATGTCTATATTTCTTAGGCTGTGTGCTGTGCCGGCATAATGATTAGGCTTCATTCCTTTGTGCCCCATGCACTTAGAATCCCACTGCGTACATCAAATACAGCGGAGCAAAAAAAATTGAACTGGCGCATCGTATGACCTAGCATGGATTCAAACCTGGCGCCCCCGCTGTGTGCGGCTGTCATCAATTGAAAGCTGGTGCGAGTCCCTTCGCTGCTGGGTCTCTTCTCCCCTGAAGATCAGCACACGTCCATGGGTTTTGGCCTACTCTCTCAATAATCCTCGCCTCTGTGCAGCAAGATGAACATCTGAGTGCCAGGCAAGAGCCCTTCCATCCTGGCACTGGAGCGCATGACGTTGTCTGGAGCAGTTTGTCTCAGTTAAATGACCCAGTAGCCAATCAAGTTGTGTGGTCAGGCCGAACCTACGTTGGATTCTTATAGAGATACTTACGGACGTGTTCAGACTCAAAAGCCCCGGTGAGCGTTTATGTTGCCCTCAGGGGAAATAAATAAATAAATAGCATTGATAAAGGGGCATACAGGCAGTCTCCTACAAATGTGGTATACTAGGAGGATTGTCAAACGACAAAATAAATAAAAGTGGTGTACTACGAAGAACTGAAAACTGAAAGCTAGAGGGAGAAAAATTCTATGTCCGCTGGTGGGGTCCCTGTCCTCCACCACTTCGATATTCAACTCATCAAGCCCAGCATGCAACAATGTCGTCGGTGCATCCAGCATATGGAGATATTGCAATGATTTCTTGTGCTGCTGCAGAATATCCGCATCAGCGGCAGCAAGTCTGGTGTCAATTTTGGCAACCTCCTTTGCTTGCGATGACCGTGCAAACAGGGGGAGAGCATCTTTCCAGAGTCCAACTGCCTTGACGAGATCTCCACTCTGCTTTGCAATATCTCCAAGACGGAGCATGCAGTCCGCTCGACTCCGATGAATATCCATCTCCGTGAATGCCTCTAGAGCTACTTCAAAAAGACTATGTGCTGTGTCTTCATCCCCCTGCAACATGAATCTATCTCCTAGAAATTGGAATGCCTTGTACAGATTGACCTTCGACTGTGATTTTGTTGAATGAGCCAGATATACCACTTGCCACCTGGATGACCACTTGATTTCAGCAGAGGGCCAGCAGGTCACATCAGCAAGTCTTGCCATGGTGTAAGCCACAGCTTCAACATCTTTCCCCCATTGGGAATTCAGAGTGGCCTGGAATAGTTCTTTCGCCTGAGAAATGCTCCTTTCGCGGAGCTTCAGTCTGAAGCCTTCAGATCAGCCAGCACCATTCTGGAGTAATTGATGCCTCTAGGCAAATGCATGGCAGTAAATATAATTTTCGCTTTGTCAATGTTGCATTGCACATAGGGCTCTGGTTTCCCAGTGACCAAATCAATTATGGCAATATTAATAACGCTTACAGCATGACTAGTCGGATCTGTGTTGGGCGAAGTGTTATTGGCAATTGTTGTGAAGACACTGCGAGCCTCAACTTAGTCCGATTTTTGAGAATGAGCATCAGCTTGAGTAGCCATAATGCGGTGATCCAGACTTCCACCGCTCATGCCACACAACTGCAGGAGATGTCTTCCTCTCTGCCACAATGCAATAGCAGCTTTACTGTTGCCCAGATACAAACAACATGTTGCTTGATTTTTTAGTGCAAGTGCTTCCACATATACATTTCCGCACATCTGTGACCTCTCTTCTGCATCACGAGCATGTATTTGGGCCCCTTCATAATCACCAATGGAACGCTTCCATGTAGCTAGATTATCCAATATGTGAGCCTGTTCCTCAACATTCCCACAGCTCCTTGCCAACATAAGGGCTTTGTCATAAAATTGCAGGCTCATAGCTTTATCATCTTTCCGGTCGTGATAATTTGCTTCAGCCACACGATAGAACTTGCCTTCCAAGAGAACTTCGTCAGCATCCTAACAAAGGAATCAAGATCTGACACTCACATGCAAGAGATGGATCATTTAAATTGTCCAAGTGATGTACTGCTCGGTCAATGAGCAGTTCTAGATTTGGAATTGGATAATAATTTGTTGTGGAGAGCACTTCAATGGTGAAATTGATCTCCAGCCTGGGATCAGCCAGGTGAGACAACAGGGGTGGGATTTGGTCCATCAGTTCAGAATGCTCATGAGCAGCAAACCGTCTAAACGAGCTCAAAGTGAGGATGCAATAATTTTTTCCCCGAAGTTCAGGGTTTTCTGGATGCAGACAGGGTAGCAGGATGTGGTGGATGTTACGAAGGTTGGAATTTATCTGATCAGCCATTCCATTTATCTGTACTCCAAAATGGGTTCGATACAAATCAAGGAGTGAGTGAAAGTGCTTTCGAAGAGGTTGGACCAGCGATGGGGATGGCGGATGTATATGCTGCATGTACTCCCGGATAGGGACAGGAACTTTCAGGCGCTTGCTGTCTGTGTAGGCAAGAGATGTTTGAAGTAAGACAGCTTTGCATGTAAGGATATCAGGAACAGGGAGGACACTCTGGAGAAGTTCAACATTTGATAGACCATCTGGAAGGATGGAGAGAAGGCTCAATAGGCTTTTGGCTCCAGATGTCATCCGTGGGCAGGAAAGTGAAATGGTGATTGATGAATTCAAGTTCATACTTTTGTCACAGCCTTCCGAAAGCATGTATGTGTTCTCTGTTTTCCACCAGGCCAGGACACCAGAACAGCCTTCATAGTCAACCAGATTAGCAAGGAGATTGACTGCCAACAGCATATTATCTGTAAGCTCAAGAAGTTGGGTGATTTCCTCATTATCATGGTCATTATCTGTGATGTCAATGAAGGTCTGCCGAGCTGCATAATCAGCCAGAGGCTTCAATGGTGGTAAGAATGGGTGAGTCCAGTGGACCTTGGATGGCCTCTCTGCACCTCGCATTGTGATCTGGTAAAAATTAGCAAGTGCCAGTTACTCTGGGCCCATGCTTACAATTAGTGCAAGATGTGACACCTCAGAAAGGAAGGATAAAAATTCTTCGACCCACCACGTGTCTCAATTGGTTCCCATGATGTTTCTAGATTATCCAAGACCAAGAGACATGGTGGTCCATGGGCACAATGTTGGACAACAGGTTGGGTGAGGTCCCTGCCTCGCTTAAATCCTATATTTGATCCAACCAAGGCTGCCAGTTCAATGCTGGTGGTAGCTGAATCACAGGCCACAAACAACTTGTTTTCATAGTTTGCACTGATGCCTGGGTGATGGAGTGCAGCTTTAGCAAGGCTGGTTTTGCCAATTCCACCGGTCCCAAGAATTGCTACTCTGGGTACTTCTTTATTGCTGAAATTTTGAAGGATTTCTTGGAATTCTGATTCCCGCCCATGGAATATCTTCGGTTTAGCTGGCAACAACCCAAAAGAAATTGAGCTTTCAAACATGATCAGCTCGCATGACAGAGCTGCAAGGAACTCTGGTACCTATTTTGTGAGCCAGTGAAACTCTGGTACACCTGATTGTTCAGTATTTAGTTCTGTTCCAATAGACGTAGATCATTGACATACAGAGGATGACCTGTCTGAAATTCCCTCCGTCATGTTCGAGATCAAGTCGAGGAGTTCCTCATGTAACTTTTCTGCCTTCTCTTGCATTTTGAGAGCATTTGCCAAGATCGCGGCACTTGTCTCGATCTATTTTAGGAATTCACATCTGCTCAATTGGACATTGATATTCAAGCTATACCTTGAATAACTCCAAAGCTTGCTGCAGTCCTGCCCGACACTCCTTGAAGAGTATTCTCATCTCGCTTTGATGAAGGAAGTGCTTGAACCTGCTCTTCTCTTGCTGGCCTTCTACAAATGTATGTATCTTGTGCAGAGTGCTAATCCATGCTAAATTGCAGAGTGGTAAAAGCAGTGGGCAAACTTACTTTGTGAACTTTCCAATGTGATCCAGAGTTGAAGGCAGAAGAGACCCCTGTGGCTCGGACTGCATATGAAGCCTGGCAATAGCAAATAGAATTTCATGTATGTCCTTCATGAGATGGACACATTTGTCCTTGTTGTTTTTCACATTCTGAAAGGCCAAGTCAGTGTGGGAGTATGTGGCAGGTACTCTCTGCTGTTACCTGCACTGCAGAAAGTAGGTTGAGGGTTGTGTTTGAAATGGCCTGCATGAAGGGAGTTCCAAGACCATCATGGAGGTCGTTCGAGAGTGGGAGAACGGTGTTCAAGCAGGTTACGATGCTGTTAAGCTGGATGTTGCCAATGGCAGGTTCGCGGGGCATCTTGAGGGTGGGATGGAAGACGAATCCAGAACCCACGATGCATATTTATATGCAGTGCTACTCATCTTCCCCATCAAGCTCATAATCACCTTCCCATGGTATGATAGATGGTCGCTGTGTGGCCCCTTAATACAAGATTGTCCTGATCAAAATCATTCTGTTGGAAGGAGTTGCTCAGTGCAGGACTTGCATGACGATACCTGCATTTGGTCTTCGTTATATTTATGTGTACTGTTTAGGCTCCTGGTCACAATTACAGTAAATGATCGCTTCTCCTCACAAAGCGTCAGTATGTCCCGTGCTATCTGTCTCCCTGTTCTTTTTCAAGCGGGAGGTAAGTTCCTGTGACACTGAGACTGGCATTGAACATTTGGGAGATTTTGGGGATCTCGGGGATGCAACCAAAGGCTACGCCGATAAGTGGATTTTTTCTAAGTAGTGATAACTTGTTCTAATCTATCCTCAGGAGCGGTTTAACTACATACTCCGACAAATGTCTGCGGGAATGGAGGGGGAGAACGAGCCGGAGCTCTTTAACCAAGTACAGTAGTAAGCAAATTACAATGTTGTTCAAATGCCAGCATGCTGAACTTATTCCCATCCGCGAGACCTTCCTCACGAAATTGTATGCTGAATTACCGGATGTGGAGAACACCCTGGATACAACAAATGCTCTCAAGTTCTTCCGGGATATTCTACCATGCAGGGAGATCATACCTCTCCTATAAAAATTGGCGTACGCTGTGCTGAAAATTTTCGATTCTACCCCTATGCTCTGCGTCGATGCGCCCGTGCCCAGCACGTAAAACAGCGGCGGCCTCTCGCATGCACCGTGCAAAGGGACAACATGCGACAGCTGTGTGTACTGGTGGATCCCGGGGATTTTTACCTGGGAGGAGAGAACTCCTCCCGTACACCTGCTTCTCCAGCCGGTGGTCAGGTCCTGCGGGTTTGAACCGGGTTTCCTGCCATACAATCGGCCGGCCAGTCCACACTCAACCAGCGACTTGCATGCTCTGACCCCTGGAATCAGTGTGTGCTCGGTTAGGATCTTGTAGGTTTCTGTGGGGATAGCCATCCTTACAGTACTACATGTATGCTTTCCGTAGACTCATCGTTCATGTTGTGGACCTGATGAGTATAATACACCCCCCCCCTCCAATGTAAGCAGTTAACTGAATAAAATATTTAAATGTTGTACCCCTATGGAAGATATACGTGTAGCGCTAATTAGGAAAAATGGGCCATTGCAAGGCATTCAGATGCCGGGAAACGGCCTCTGTTTGGCAAGGGTCTGCCGTTTCTGGAAGTGATTGCCGCCAAGGGTTACTCGTTCCCACTAACCGTTTTACTTGCAGAGTGCTTGGTACATTGTAATTACACCCAGCGGCGTATTTCCGATTTACTATCGTGACTTATTATTTCCCTCCCAAACAGGCATTCGAGTAATCGTGTTGTAAATAAATAAATCAGGAAGTCCAGGCCGGCTCAGAGGTCATTCGTACGTCCAAAAAATATTGAGGACAGAACCCTTAACTAATTTATGTCGCAGGGTAACGGCGCGCACGTTTTCGATCAGGCGTCAAATAACATGATAATGGTGTGTTCTTCGACCTGAAAAGCGGTTAACCCGCTTTTTTATAGGAATTCTCTTAGGAGAAAATTGTGGGTGTTCATAGTTGGACAGTTCAACTTGAGCTGGCCCGAGATTTCAACTCAAACATTACCAGGGTGTAGTGTTGGCTGCCGCCCGTATAGTACACGTTCTGATTGGTGGCACCTCGTGAGCTTCGGGTTTCCATCCTATTTTATTTGGCTTACCTCGTCGGGTTGCAGTGTTTATGATCAATTTCGCTAGATCCCCGGCTTGGATTCAAGTTGCTTGGAGCTTGGTGAGATTACGCTTCAATCCAATCTCTATCGTACCCGCTGTTGCCTTCTTCTGGTAATCCTCTTAAAATAACTGTATTGTTGTACAGAAGACAAGGAATGTAATGAATTTTAATGTGCATTGGCAAACTAGCGCTGGTCGGGTGGCTCACGTGGGCGGCAGGCTGACAAAGGTAAGTGTTTTAGGCAGACAAAGGGGAGGCGTGGGTGTGGGCACGTGCCAACCTAGGTGACCAACGGACGCGGTCGTAGCCCGACAAAAGCGACGCGCGGGGGTTGAAGTACACCGACAAAGGCGACGTGTGGGGTTGAGCGGGATTCACATTGGGAGCGGAACTGACAAAGGTCAGAGTGACAAAACCCTTGGCGCGTGCTGATCAAAGCGATGTGCGGACGCTGTCATAGCCGACAAGCACAACATACGGGGGGGTGCTCGCGCATCGGCAAAGGCAGTGTGCGAGTAGGGTGGTAGCCCAATAAAGGTGACGTCAACACGCATTCGGATGCCAACAAAGGCGACATGCAGGCATACTGCCAGCCTGACAAAAGCGATGTACGGGGTTTATAGTGCACTGATAAAGGTGATGTACGGTTGGGGTGGAGCAGGATTCACATCGGGGGCGGTGAAACGGTGCACCAATGTATAGGCTGCAAAATGTAGCTTGATATAGATAGAAAACTCCGAGGAGAAATCACACTAAAACCAACCAACACACACAACACACTACACACAACCAATACAATGTGCTAATAATTGAGTTCGGGTCACCCTGAAGTATACAGGTAAGATTGATCCTTCTCTCCTGTAGTTTGAGCAATATCAACTCTAAGAAAGCCTTGTTAGGACTTCCGCGGAGCGCAGTAGTTATAAATAACCACTAATAGTCGACCACTCTGATACCGCGGAGGGTATTTTCGGGGTGTATGGAAATATGAAAGTGTCCTCGGACTACCAACTTATGGGTCCTCGGGATCTCTGCACAATTGTACGACCGTCCTACTAAGGCGGGGAGCGATTCCAATACAAAGGCAAACTGCGACCGGCCTGCTCAACGGGGACGATTCCAACAGTCACTCGGATACAACCGCCCTGCTATACGGGAGCGATTCCAATACCCTGGCTACGACCGTCCTACTAAAGCGGGGAGCGATTCCAATAGCCGACCTTGCCACTTAACAAGGTTCGTTTAACGGTTTCTCAACTCCGCGGAGCGAAGCGAGGTGTAGAAGGCTTAAGATGAACTTAAAAGCTTTTTAGAGCCAACAAATATCAAAGCTTCAATTTAATGAATCTACACAAAGAGATGGTTTTATATCACAAATCTCCGCGCTGATACAGAGGACACCAAGGCCAGTTAATGGCAGGTGCCGTTCGACTACTGTCTGGGCACCTCCGCGGGCAAGGATGAACTGCTGTACTGCGGGTTTTCTGTGGGCTTTTATACTACTTTCTAAATAAATTACAAACGACAGATGTGTAACAGGAAATAAGAGAGACTGAGTAATATGGAGCGGAATAGGAAGAAACACGCGGCCAAAGGCCTCTCTAGGTTGGTGGGTCGGCAGTCGAGAGTCATGTTGAATGACTCCGCGGACCTGTTTTGGGTATATTTGAAATTCCCGCGGAGGAGCCGAACACATTCGTGTCCATGGCCGCCCCGCGGAAGGGTACGTCCTGCGCCGGCATGGTTGATAATCCCAGCCATTGTGTCATCTCCCAGCGAGCAAGCTGGTATGGTATTTGTCCTACTGTGCCGTGTGTACAGCTCAGCTTCGGCCAACGGTGCCTGTCCGATCCCTCAGATCAGCGATCGCTGCAATGCTCTTGTTTGGTCTCCCGCGGGCCGCGTCGCATCCGTCACATGTGTCTATTTCCAGAGTACTGAGTCCGCGGAAACTCTCCGCGGGCTCTCGCTCGTCAACTTTGGCAGTCCGCGGGGCCTTCGCCCCTTGGTTTGTCAGGTATTTTAGTCAGAATCTGCTTCCGCGGACTCGACAATATCATCCCACGGACTGGTCAGTCCAGTGCTTTCGGACACTACTAGTCCACAACTGTTCGTCTAGGCTTTTAATGTTTAATCTCCTTGGTACGGCATCTAGCCAACAGGGCAAGCCATATCCTGGAAATACAGGAATAACTCTGTCTGTGCACGTATACGCCCCGCAGAGCGCTATGCTGACCCTCAATGGTAAAAGGACCGAGCCTTAGCGTGCCCACGACTGGATACATGCTCTGGCATCATCAATACACAGCTAGCAGCTCGGAGCTCACTCTAACTCTAATTGTATATCACCGGGCAGGGGCCCCGCGGAGTCATAATACACCGCTAAAAGAATGAATTTACGGCTGGTTGTATCCAGGCCGTATCAGCGGAACTGACCAAGGTCAGGCGGCCGGCAGGTGTTTGGGGACACAAAGGGAGGACCCAGGTGAGTCATCAGAGTGACAAAACCCTGGTCGCATGCTGATCAAAGCGATGTGCGGACGCTGTTGTAGCCCGACAAATGCGATGTACGGGGGTGCTTGCGCACCGACAAAGGCAGCGTGCGGGTAGGGCGGTAGCCTGACAAAGGCAACGTCAGGACACATTTGGGCGTCGACAAAGGCGACATGCAGGCATGCTGCGAACAAAGGCGATGTGCGGGCATGGTAGCAACCGGACAAAGGCGCCACGCATAAAGCGCGATGGCCTTGCGGCAAGCTCCGCGGGACAGGGATGCGGGGTGGTGGCAGGCAGACAGCTGTGTGACGGCGGCTGAGGGTGGCAGCGGGCGGGCAGCTGCATGACGGCAGCTGAGGGCGGGACAAATGAGAGCGTGGCCGCCACCGTGACTCTCATTCATCACGAGGGCGCGCCAAGCCCGCGGCTTCTCATTTGGGCCTGTACGGCTCCCCCAAGCCGTCACTTGGCATCGTCAGAACAGCATTGGGGGCTGGCTTGCGGTTCACAACGCTATTTTCGATAACTTCAGGCTAAGTGTTTTGAACAATACTTATTTTTGCCTTGCATTTTAGTTACAGCCAGTTGCGGAACTTAGGGTGCGGCCCCCTTTTTTTTTTTTTTGATGTTTCGGATATTTCAGCTCTACTGAGCTCAGTTCTTCACCAATTCCCTTGAAACTATGATCAATAGATTTGCCTTGCGATTCCAGAGGGAGTGACGTTCGAAAATACATTAGAAGCGTGGGAATTGCCTTTTTTGGCAAATTTTGAGGCATCTTCTCCTATTTGCTCTAGCATTAAATATACTGATCCGATTGACTTAGTTTTTGGATATACCATACTTACATGCATTGCCTAGGATGTGTCGTGTCCAGATAAGGATTAAAATGTTTTGTTCACATCTGGCATGGGACTTAAAACTGATTGAAATTGAATACTGTAAGGCTTTTGAATAATGAGGTATTTTGACGATCTGGGCACGACACATCCTCGGTAATGCATGTAAGTATGGTATATCCAAAAAACTAAGTCAATCGGATCAGTATATTGAATGCTAGAGCAGATAGGAGAAGATGCCTCAAAATTTGCCGAAAAAGGCAATTCCCACGCTTCTAACGTATTTTCGAACGTCACTCCCTCTGGAATCGCAAGGCAAATCTATTGATCATAGTTTCAAGGGAATCGGTGAAGAACTGAGCTCAGTAGAGCTGAAATATCCGAAACATCCAAAAAAAAAAAAAAGGGGCCGCACCCTAAGTTCCGCAACTGGCTGTAAATATCATTAGATTCTAGCTAAGTCAAAGCTAAGTACAATGTGAAACGTAACAAAGCCATGACAAAGGGCCTTTGTCAAAATGATTGACATATGCATCATGTTTACAGAATGCATATGTATTGCGCATGTTTACAGAATGCATGCGTATTGCGCATGTGGAATCCACATGCATTGGCCCTTGCCCGCAGTGTCACTGTTCCGGCCCCTCGTAGTCAGAGGGTCTGACTTCTGCGACTCCATGAATTTACACCCTTAGACAATGGTGTGCCTATGAGCTGCCTACCTTGGTCTACCTCTGTCTACCTCTGCCTAAGCCAGACTACGGCTGTAGACATAGGGGGGGGGATTTATTATACTCGTGAGGTCCACAGCATGAACAGCCAGCGAGTCTACCAAAGACAAACAAGTAGGAATATATGGGTGGTTAGCCATACATAAACCTACAAGATGCCAACGGAGCACACAGAAATTCCAGGGGGGGTGAGCATACAAGGCACTGGCATTCCCTGTACTGGCTGGCCTTTCGAATGGCGGGACCACCGGTTCCAACCTCGTGGGACCTGATCACCAGTGTGATATGCTGGTGGGTTTGCTCATTGTCACTCGAAATTTGGGTGGATAGCAACATCAATGGAATCTGCCAGCTCAGGTAGACAAGGTGGGTCTACGTAGATCGACGAACATAGATACATGTAGTCATGGTATGACTACATCGGTAAACCAATGTACGACAACGACGGCAGACCCCTTGACTACGCACCCTGCCTACCGGGATCGGCAGAGGTAGACTTATGTAGACCCGGTGTACGACAACGTCGGCAAACCTCTGCCTACGAGGGGCCGGAACGCAGTGCCTCTTCAAATTTTCTATCCGGAGTTCTAAACAAGTGAGGGTGCACGTCCTTGCATCACTGGGTCTGTGCCCTTCTAATATTACCTATGCAGTTTTCCTCTGTACGCTGGGGGCTGACGGGATCCCCGGCTAGCCAATTGCAAGACTGAAGTTCACCCCTGAGATATTTTGTTGGTCGGTGTCCAAATAATAATCTCCCTTCTGCGCGCAAATCCCCACGCAAGTCCCTGAGATGGAACACTCTCCGCAAGCTCCCTCGAAGTCTACAAACCACCCCCACCAAAAAAAAAGCTGATTTGAGAACGAATAACCTAGCCTGGATTCGAACCAGAGGATCTTGCATGAGCTTCTGCTTGCAGGTGCGAGTCCCTTTGCTACTATGTAGCACCATTTCTTGTGGCAGGCATCCTAGCTGCATGCTGCTCATTCTGTCAGGCGTGATGACAAATGAGTGGGAAGCAGGGCAGGCCCAGTACTAGTGCGGAATAAAGTACTGTACAAGGTCCTCTACCCCTTAGCCTCGACCTCGCATGGCTATACTGAGGCTCGAGGCTTTGAGTCGCTAGTCTGTCCCACCACATTGTCTGGGAATTGTTGCAGTCCAGCTCGTTGGAGCAGCTTGAGTACATGGTTGGCACTGACACCGAGTTCCTCTTCACCAATTATCTTTAGGTTGATGGCAGACTATCCAGCTATAAATTGCGGTTAGCGTTTCTCCATCCGAGTGCCTTGAGCTGCTTGCCAGCTTATCTGCGTAGCCCTACCTTGCACACAGACAAAAAACTTGCTTCCCTGTCATGACCAGACCCCGAGTTGAACGGGGATTTCAGGGGTTTCCGCTTTCACTGTCAGACTCCCTAGTTAAGAGATGCCGATGTGGACCGCCCGGCACCTGTGGTCTTTCTATTTAAATTGAAGGGACGATACAAGTACCTGTCTCCCCAAACTAAATAACGATAAGACTGTTGGAGTGATTCGTTGTTGGAGTTTAGTGTGATTAGAGTTAAGACTTATTGTCTTACTCTATTCAAATTAGATTTCGCAGCTGCACACCACTGCACCATTTCATCGGACTCACAAAAAAAAAAACCCTGTGAGCACTGAGCAGTCTCGTGACACGTACATTTCTCGACAATGCAAAGTGAACTTCCGGCGGTCAATTCAGCGTTTATGTTGCTCTCCCGGGAAATAAATAAATAAATAGCATCAATATATGGGCATACAGGCTGTCTCCTATGTATGTGGTATACTAGAAGGATTGTCAAACTACAAAATATAAATAAAAGTGGTGTACTACGAAGAACTGAAGAGTGAAAGGTATAGGGAGAAAACCCTACGTTTGTTCGCTGGTGAGATCCCTGTCCTCCACCACTTTGATATTCAACTGATTGATCTCAATATGCAATGAAGTTGTCGGTGCATCCAGCATATGAAGATATTGCAATGATTTCTCTAGACTCGCTAGCCAGTCGACGTCCACTCGGTTACACACAGACGGAGCGGGACGAAAAGGGAAGGAGAACAAATACATACAATATCAGAGCAAATAATGATGGGACGTCAAACAACAGGTAACCTCGTGGACGGACTGGGCCGGCACGTCGCCTGTTTTGGTGACGACGCATTTCACCGCCATTCGAGAGGCCCTGACTTATAAAAAAACGTCGAAATTGTTTAAAAAAGTGCTCAAAGTGCCTGCATGAAAAATGGATAACTTTTAATTCCCTATCGAACGAGCTAAACATGTTTTTTGGGTGAAAAAATGAATATTACAGTGTATCTACGCGCCGTCGTCATCAGAGGCCAGCACAGCCACATTGCAAGCCTAATTCGGACGTTCCTCGCAAAGCCTCGTAATTATATAGCATTCTATGTAGTATCACATCTCTAGAGCATCCAATATACCTTAGATATTGTCCTACTGGCTCCTCATGTAATGAATACCTCAAATCTACCATTCTATCGCCCAAAAAACAACTTACGCTCAATCGATAGAGAATCAAAAACTGTCCATCTTTCATTAGGACACTTCGAGACGGTTTTTGGAAGATTTCGACGTTTTTTTCTCAAGTCCGCACCTCTCAAATGGCGGGGAGATGGGCCATCACTGAAACAGGCGACGAGGGAGCCCAGCCGGTCCCCGTTGTTACATGAGATCACGAATGCCATCAATCACGGGGGCCGGCTGGTCACGAGCCTATGATTTCTCGTGCCGCCGCAGACGATCTGGGTCAACGGCAGCAAGTCTGGTGTCAATTTTGGCAACCTCCTTTGCTTGCAATGACCGTTCAAACAGGGGGCGAGCATCCTTCCAGAGTCCGACTGCATTGTCGAGATCTCCGCTCTGCTTTGCAATATCTCCGAGACGGAGCATGCAGTCCGCTCGACTCCGATGAATATCCATCTCCGTGAATGCCTCTAGGGCAACTTCAAAAAGACTATGTGCTGTGTCTTCATCCCCCTGCAACATGAATCCATCTCCTAGAAATTGAAATGATTTGTACAGATCGAACTTCCGCTGTGACTTTTTTGAGTGGGCCAGATATACCACCTGCCAACTGGATGACCACTTCATTTCAGCAGAGGGCCAGCAGGTCACATCGGCAAGTCTTGCCAAGGTGTAAGCCACACCTTCAGCATTTTTCCCCCATTGGGAATTCAGACTGCCCTGGAATAGTTCTTTTGCATGAGAAATGTCCCTTTCGCGGAGCTTTAGATCAGCCAACACCATTCTGCAGAGATCAATGCCTATAGGCACACGCATGGCAGTAAATATTTCCTTTGCTTTTTGAATGTTGCATTGCACCTCGGCCTCCGGTTTCGCAGTCATCGAATCAATTACAGCAATATTAGTGATGCTCAAAGCATGACTCCACGGATCTTTGTTGAGTGAAGTGTCATTGGCAATTGTTGTGAAGACACCGCGAGCCTCAGCATATTCTGATTTTTGAGAATGAACATTGGCTTGAGCAGCCATCATCTGGTGATCTAGACCTCCACCGCTCATGCCACACAACCGCAGGAGCTGTCTTCCTCTCTGCCACAATGCAATCGCAGTTTTACTGTTGCCCAGATACGAACAACACAATGCTTGATATTGCAGCGCCTGCACTTCCGCATATACATTTCCACACATCTGCGACCTCTCTTCTGCTTGATGAGCATGTCTTTGGGCCCCTGCATAATCGCCAATGGAACATTTCGTTGAAGCTAGGGCATCTAATATGCGAGCCTGCTGCTCAACATTCCCACAGTTCCTTGCCAACATAAGGGCTTTGTCATAAAATTGCAGGCTCATAGCGTTATCATTTTTCCGGTCGTGATAATACCCTCCAGCGATAAAATAGAACTTAGCTTCCAAGAGAATGGCATCAGCATTATCACTGAACAATCAATATCTGACACTCACATGCAAGAGATGGATCATTTAAATTTGCCAAGTGATGTACAGCTTGGTCAATGAGCAGTTCTGGATTCGGGATTGGATAATCACTCAAGAGCACTTCCATGATGAAATTGGTCTCCAGCCTGGGATCAGCCAGGTGAGACAACAGGGGTGGGATTTGGTCCATCAGTGGAGAACGTCCATGAGCAGCAAACCGTCTGAACAAGTTGAAAGTGAGGATGGAATAAATGTTTTCCCTAAGTTCTGGGTTTTCTGGATGCAGACCGGGTAGCAGAATCTGGTGAATGTTACGAAGGTTGGAATTTATCTGAACAGCCATTCCATTTATCTGTACTCCAAAATGGGCTCGATACAAATCAAGGAGTGAGTGAAAGTACTTTCGAAGTGGCTGGACCAGTGATGGTGATGGTGGGTGTATATGCTGCATGTACTCCCGAATAGGGACAAGAACCTTCAGGCGCTTACTGTCTGTGTAGGCGAGAGATGTTTGAAGTAAGACAGCTTTGCATGTGAGGATATCAGGAACAGGGAGGATGCTCTGGAGAAGCTCAACATTTGATAGACCATCTGGAAGGATGGAGAGAAGGCTCAATAAGCTTTTGGCCCCAGACGTCATCCGTGGACAGGAAAGTGAAATGGTGATTGATGAATTCAAGTTTGAACTTTTGTCATGGCCTTTAGAAAGCATGTATGTGTTCTCTGTCTTCCACCGGGCCAGGACACCAGAACAGCCCTCATGGTCTACCAGACTAGCCAGGAGAGTTACTGCCAATGGCATATTATCTGTAAGCTCAAGAAGTTGGGTGATTTCCTCATTATCATGGTCATTATCTGTGATGTCAATGAAGGTCCGTCGAGCTGCATAATCAGCCAGAGGCTTCAATGGTGATAAAAATGGGTGAGTCCAGTGGACCTTGGATGGCCTCTCTGCACCTCGCATTGTGATCTAGGAAAAATTAGCACAAGTGCCAGTTACTCTGCGGTCATGCTTACACTCAGTGCAAGATGTGACACCTCAGAAAGGAAGGATAAAAATTCTTCGACCCACCACGTGTCTCAATTGGTTCCCATGATGTTTCTAGATTATCCAAGACCAAGAGACATGGTGGTCCATGGGCACAATGTTGGACAACAGGTTGGGTGAGGTCCCTGCCTCGCTTAAATCCTATATTTGATCCAACCAAGGCTGCCAGTTCAATGCTGGTGGTAGCTGAATCACAGGCCACAAACAACTTGTTTTCATAGTTTGCACTGATGCCTGGGTGATGGAGTGCAGCTTTGGCAAGGCTGGTTTTGCCAATTCCACCGGTCCCAAGAATTGCTACTCTGGGTACTTCTTTATTGCTGAAATTTTGAAGGATTTCTTGGAATTCTGATTCCCGCCCATGGAATATCTTCGGTTTCGCTGGCAACAACCCAAAAGAAATTGAGCTTTCAAACATGATCAGCTCACATGACAGAGCTGCAAGGAACTTTGGTACCTATTTTGTGAGCCAGTGAAACTCTGGTATATCTGATTGTTCAATAATTAGTTCTTTCCCATAGACATAGGTCATTGACATACAGAGGATGTCCTGTCTGAACTCCCCTCTGTCATGTTGGAAATCAAGTCGAGGAGTTCCTCATGTAGCTTCTCTGTCTTTTCTTGCATTTTGAGAGCATCCACCCAGAATGTGGCACCGGTCTCAATCTTTTTTTTTTTTTGAATTTAGCTGTGATCAATTGGACAGGAACATATAAATCATACCTTGAATAGCTCCAAAGCCTGTTGAAGTCCTGCCCGACACTCCTTGAAGAGTATTCTCATCTCGCTTTGACGAAGGAAGTGTTTGAACCTGCTCTTCTCTTGCTGGCCTTCTAAGAATGTATGTATCCTGTGCAGGGTGCTAATCCATGCTAAATTTCAGAGCAGCAAGAGCATTTGGCAAACTTACTTTGTGAACTTTCCAATGTTATCCAGAGTTGAAGGCGGAAGGTACCCCTGTGGCTCAGATTGCATATGAAGTTTGACAATAGCAAAGAGAATTTCATGTATGTCCTTCATGAGATGGACACACTTGTCCTTGTTGTTTTTCACATTCTGACAGGCCAAGTCAATGTGGGAGTATGTGGGAGGTACTCTCCGCTGTTACCTGCACTGCAGAAAGTAGCTCGATGGTTGTGTTAGAAATGGCCTGCATGAAGGGAGTTCCGAAGCCATCGTGGAGGTTGTCCAAGAGTGGGAGAACGGTGTTCAAGCAGGCTACGACGCTGCTAAGATGGATATCGGTAATGGTGGGTTCACGGGGCATCTTCAGGATGGGATGGAGACGAACCCAGAGCCTAGGATACCGATTTATATGCAGTGACACTCCTGCTCATCAAGTTCCCCCGCATAGCAGATAATCAGCTTCCCATAGTGCGATAGATGGTCCCTACGTGCCCCCTTGATAAACATGTTTCGATGAAAGACTTCGACGGTGCGTGCACCGACTACAAGATTTACCTGATCAACATGATTCTGTTGGAAGGAATTGATCGGTGCAGGACTTGCACGATGATACCTGCATTATCTACGCCATGGTCTTCGTTTATATTGAGGCTCCTAGTCACGACGATAGCAAACAATAGCTTCTCCTCGCAAAGCGTGAGCTCCTGCACCCAGTAGTTGAGTTACATTCTATCCCATCTGAAGTCCATCCCATGGCGCATGGAGGGATCAGAAAGATCAGTAGGGCCCCACCCGTTGCAGGAACCCGGGGACTGATCCAGAGCCCAGTATGCAGATTTATATGCAGTGCTACGCATCTTCCCCGCAAGTTCTCCCACAGTACGTGGGAGATAATCACCTTCCCATGGTGCGATAGACGGTCGCTGTGTGGCCCCTTGATACAAGATTGTCCTGATCAACATCATTTGGAAGGAGTTGATGAGTGCCGGACCTGCACGATGATACCTGTGTTCGGTCTCCGTTATATGAATGCGTGCTGTTTAGGCCCCTGGGCACAATTACGGTAAATGATCGCTTCTCCTCACAAAGGATTAGCTCCTGTAGTACCCAGTACATCAGGAAAAACCTCCTTTGGAAAATTACCTCCAATTTGGGGCAATTTCCTTCCTGCTTTCCAAACTAGGCAAATTGGAGGAAATCGAGGGAAATATCCTCTATTTCCTTGGTTGGTTTAGTATCCTTGTCATCGCAGAAATATCTGTATAAGTCAATGTTGAAAATTTCACCTGCCAGGAACGTGCCTTTGATCGTCATTTGGAAACAATAAGACGCTCCGTATCGTCTGTTGAAAATGCAGCCTACAGTAGAAGGATAAAGCCACAGAGATCAGAGAACCAAAGTCTCTGAGACTTTTTATCGCCCCTGTAAGCCCACCAGTGGTTGAGCCACGCTCCTCCTTGCTCCCGACCTTGCCAGTCGTCCCAGCAGACCCAATGGCAACCTCCGACGAGTATCTGTAGCGCTGAGCAATAAAAAAAAGTTATGGCTAAATGCACTGATCTGTGTATTTCAGGAAATCAATTCCGGCAGCACTTACGTGCTTGTTTGCAGGACGGCGCCGCCGCACGGAGTAAGTAATGACTCAGCGAGTGGAGATGGTGTTCTTTGCCGAGCTAACCGAGCGCGAACTCCGTCGGATCAAACCATGAAACCATCACGTGTGCGCAGATCAAGGTGGTTTGTTTTGATGGTTCAAACGAGCTCTCTTCCTTCTTGCCCTCATCTTTCCCCCTCAAAGTCATTTCTCTCTCTCTCTCTTGCGGCCGCGAGGCTACACATTCGTTCACAACCCATCTCTCATGCAAGTCAATTCTACCAGTGCCCTCGCCTTGCTCACCCCCCCAAGGTACATCGGAGCGGCAGTCGAAGCACCGTTGTCTGGGCGCTCGGGCAACAACAGAGCTGGCGAATACATCTCTCCACCGCCTTGCGCAATCCCAAACCGCTTCTTCTTACGGCGGATGAACCTTGCGCTTTGTGCCTGATCCGCGTCGTCGCGCACCGCGCGTTCGAGCTCTGCCTCGGTAAGTGCGCCGGGTGGCAGATCCAGGTCGTCATGGCTGCAAGGTACAATACATCCATCTTCACTCGGTCCGTCGGTGTCGCTTCCAACTTCATCTGTTTCGATATCAACATTCATTATGTCGTTTTGGACGCCGATGCACACGCCATCGTGGACGTGCTCGGGCAGAACGGTGCTTGGGAGGGCAAGTACTAGTCCCAGGTGGACGACCTCGAAGGCATCGAACACACGGTGATCGGCGCGCAGAGCGCGACGTTTGCTTTATCATTGCCTTGCTTTGGTGCGTTCTCATGCAATTATGCAATTGCACCACATTCATCATCTCCTTGATTTGAACAGGCACATTCCGTCCTCGACACGGGTCAACGAGTAAATCCACTGCCATCTGACTAGGCGTTGCTCATCCTCCCAGATCTATTATTCTCCCTGGCACTGGTGGCTGCCCCCAGTGTAAACTACGCTTGCCTACGGGTGAGTCTTTTACTTTGACAGATTGATCGGGCGTGACCGTTCCTTGTAGGCTTTCTTAGCCACACTCACACGCAATGTCAAAGTTTACTCTGGTTTGCATGTGCACTTCCTTCCAGGTCCGCCTCATTTTTGATTATTTTTCTCAGGTTTGATGTCCTTCAATGCTCAACCAATTCCGCGTCTTTTCAGCAAATCTAACATATCCCGCAGCCTTTAGGTAGGCCGTCGCTTTTCATTCGGCAATACTTATTCTAATCTGTTGCTCAGCACGGCATGCCCTAGGAATGCTGTATTCACAGTGCGACACAATAAGCTCGAGAACAGTGAGCCGTTGCCCTGGCCGCCACGGGTGAGACGATTGTTTTATCTTGAGATGAATCTGACTCGCTGCTGCATCAACAGTGCGACATGCTTGGTTTCAAGTTCATCAAGATTTGGTGGTTATGGCTTGTCTCGTTTAGACCATGTAATATTTAGAGCGCTGTGCAATACATGTTGTTTTCGGGTTCTTTCGAGTGTATTTCAGCAGAAAATCAATGGGAAATCTGCTGCAAATACAAATTAATCCACGGTAATTTGCCTCCAATTTGGAGGCAACTAGATAGCAACGTTACTAGCAAGGAAATCGGTCTAATCAAGGATATTTTGTCCAATTTGGGGCAACTTGGAGGCAATGTTGGGAAATTGCCATGGGAGGCTTTTCCTGATGTAGTCGAATTATATTCTAGGTTATCCGCGGTTTATCCCACGACACGTGGAGGAATTAGAAAGATGAGTACGGCCTTCCCTGGTGCGGTAACCCGGGGACTGCGGGCAATAACCCGAAGATAGACACTCGAACATTTCCGATGATCTGGGAATCAGTGTGACATGGCAGAAGCATGGATCCTCTTTCCCACGTGCGTGAGATGAGGAGCACACTGAATCGCCGCACACGGTGTATTCACACCGACGGCGGTTCTATACATCTTCTGCAGATCTGTCGGTGAGTCTCGCCGGTCACTCCCACACAGGCAGTCGAGGTGATCTCTCCATGCGCAATGTACATGTCCCACGCCTCCCCACGACGCTCGGACGCGCGGACTGATAGTCCAACATGGTGCGAGGATTCCAGCAGATAATAAAGTCCGGATACACCGGGTCAATGACCAATGAGCGCTGAGCTTAAGTGGGAAGTGGGCGGGGGGCACTCTGACGACACGGACGTAACTGCTGGTGTCTTATACTCAACGGCTGGAGTACGTGACCGCACGTGGGTGTCCGGCGGCCCGGTGCGATTTCGTCCTGCTGGAGGAAAAGGCCGAAAGCTGTTGTGTCGTCGGACCCGTCTCCGTGCGTGGGCAATTCAAAGGGAGATATATTTCGCAGGTGCCCAGGGCTCGGCGGTGCGTGGAGGACCGGAAATGCGGGATACAGTGTAATAAAATGATCATACCAGGCAAATTTTCGGCTCAAGGGAACGGCCAGCCGACGACAAATACAAGTGAGGGCAAAATTGATGCGCAGATTCGTGCAGGGGAGAAGCGCCGCCACTACCAACCGAGACCGGGGGCCGCTCGCTTTGGTGTTTTCTGTCGAATCCTATGTGTTCTGGCGAAGTTGTCCCGAGACTCTGAGCATGGGCGGCGGGATAGGTGGGGATATAAATATGCAATGGCTACATATGTCAGTCGTGAGGCAGAGGGGAGGACGAGGGAGCGCGCCACAAGATACAGAGTGGAAGAATATACAGAGAGGGAGAGCGCCCGAATATACATAGAGAGCCGAGCGGTCTGCTGAAGAATGTCGTCACTCACTTCCGGGCACAAGGATTGACTAAATGGAGCATAGACATACCTATGATTATCACTCCACGAGAACGCGATCGCCTGCCCTTTCGTCTTCGCACTAACATCCTCAGCCCCGACTGCTGCGGGAGGAGTCTTGACCTACCACGTTCAAATACAGGGTCAGATTACCCGTCTATCAAGCGAAGAAAAGGATAGGCGCACTTCCTGCGGGCGTCTCCCCCTCTCCCCGTCGGCCACCCCAGCTCTCGTAAGGCACAGAGGCGTAGGTGGCACGTGTTCAGGATTTCTATGCGGCATTCGATTTCTACTTACGCTCCTGATGCCCGATTAGGCGAAATTAAATGGTGCCTTCGCCCCTGATCTTTTGACAAGTCGAGGCCGAGATCGGTTCGGCGGGAGAAATACGTACACACGAGGTTTGAATGAAGACATATTTGTTTGAACTCTCGATAGGAAAGACTCGCGCAGAGGGCCCGATGGATTTCAAAATTCAACGTTTCGAAACGAATCGTGATCCCGGCAAATCCCGACCGCGGACGATCGGGCCGATCACGCGAGCCTGACTCGCTCCCATTTCTCCTTCCTCCGTTACAAGTTTAGACCCGTGCCTTCGGCACGCCACGTTTGCAGCTAATTCTCAGTTGCGGGGTTTTTTTGAGAAAAGAAATTTATACATATACTTGGCCATCAACTACTACTACAGCTACCTAAACTACCTGTAACAGAAGTCAGTACATGAGCTCAGGTGTTGGCTAATCCCTAGCCCGCCGGAAGTCAGCCGACACCACGCATCCAGCGGAGCGAGAGCACAGCCTCTCGACAATTTTCTCTTCCGCACCTCGACATCATCGTTCACAGCTCATCGCTGTACCACTCCCTCTCAAGCCTCCTCTCATTTCCCTACCAATTTCACTTACCCACCCTCACCCTTCATTATTTCCTACTGTCATATCCGCGCAGAATATAATTATTCTATCGTGCCTATATCCTTTATTATTTACCATGCTCTAGTCCTACATTACACTCTAACTTTCTAGAGTACTGAATTGACATATTTTGCATTCTACAGAATGGTTCCGTTGGAAGCTCTGTAGCCCAGCAGATGGGTTTTGCATCTCATCTGCTCCGCGCACCATCTGATTGACTCGCGTCTTTCAGATCCTTACCCAACCTCTTCTATCATCTTCCACCGGTACCTTAGCCTCTTCACTCTTCTCGAGTAGACGTTGGACACTACCTGTAACAGAAGTCAGTACCACAAATCTGTTTCAAAGCGGCAAAAGTTAGACTGATACAAAGAAAATAGAAAGTACCTGCATTCAGAGCCAGGCTGCAGCTGATTTGGAATTAGTAGGGCCAAATCTGAAGAGTCAATTGTGGGTACACACAGAAGATCAGATAAGCACAGTGAAAAGTGGTGGGGGAAGTTGAATGAAATGTAGTTGACAGATAGGGGTATAGCTGTGGAAATCATCAAAGAGGTTACAGGAATTGAGAGGAGAGAGGGAGTAACAAACCTGGAGCAGAGAGTAAGATGAGGGGCAGAGGCAAAGTGTGCTTATCATTAATGAAATCTGTGTTGAGGCCTTGAGGCCTTGAGGAGCAGCAGCAGGGCCTGGAACGGGCGAGAGGTCACATGACATTCCATGTGACTTAGTGGCAGTGTTTCCATGTGACTTTCCCGTGTGGCGGTGCTGAGCTCTTTTCTTATATAGGACAAGTATATTCGACCCGTGCCTTCATCACGGAGTCGCCAACGCCAGTGGATTCTCAGTTCGCCAATGCCCGGCGTATTCCGAGTTCCCGGGGTTCGCCACAGACACGGCTGAGATTGTGGGAATCCACACGTGACAAAATCACCTGACATTATCAAAAAAAGCTGTGTCGATTGTGTTTTCATATATAGGATAGGATTATATAGGATCCTCTGACCGCCTCCGTCATTTCATTGTATGTGAATGCTCCGCCTGCTGTTCTCGTGCTGCCGTGCCTGCGCCCCACGGACGCGGTGATCAGCCTCGCTAACACCTAAGCACCGATGGAGCTACAAAGTCGGAGTCACGTGAATGTTCAAGTTAGCGCGAGTCAAGTTCAACTCACGACGAGTCAGGTCTCACTAAGCAGCTCAGTAAGCAACAAGTCATATTCGAGTCAGTGCTCAGTAAGCAATGGAGTCAGTGTGTATTCTAGTAACTCATTAGGAGTCACCGCACTTCATAGGTAGTCAATTTCCTTTCTCAAATTATTTAAAATTAGCCCTGTAAAGTACTATAAATTAGGCCCATGTCCTACACTAATGAACAAGTTCCTTCCCTCGCATTTGAGCGCCCATTAGCGCTGGTGTGACTAAGCCGACTTCCAAGTCAAGTTTCCTTTTGCCTTGATAAAGTATTCGCAGCCTTCGTCGTTGCTGCTGAAGAGTCTTCGTCATCGTCCCAGCCAGTTGCTGGTGAAGTAGCCCATCGCGTCAAGAGCCCTAGTAAAGTATTCGCAGCCTTCGTCGTTGTCGCTGCTGAAGTAGTCCTTCGTATCGTCCCAAGTCTAGTCCACAGTCGTCACAGCCTTTGTCCCCGCCATCTCCTTAGTCGTAGTTGTTTCCCCAGTCCCTGCCAGTTCCAGTTGTACTAGTCCCCTTTACCGGTGCCATAGCTCTTGCGACACACACATCCTTGGGTGCAGGAACGTAGATTGAACCAACTCGCATTCTACACCAGCTTTTCGGTCTTACCACCAACTGAGAGGCTTTATCGTATAGCATTAGGTTGTTGAGATCTTCCCCCACTTCGACCTCGTACACTCTCAGAAGCACCGTCGGCGTATCAGCGGATCTACCATCCCGCTTGTCGTCTCGCGAGTCCCAAATGAGCATTGACTTGAAGAGATACCAAATGAGACCGCTCGCCTTATCTCCGCGGCCGGTGCTGCTCTGCTGTCTGCTGCCCTCCATCTTCTCCTCACAGTACTATCCCAACCGTGAGGGATGCACTGATCGATCACAGCAATACCGCGGGGGCCCCGATGGACACGCAGAAGCTGAACTGGCGCCTGGGCACGATCGTCCGCGCCAAGGAGGAGTGCGTCGCTTTTCCTCCTTCCTTTTTGCCGAAGTTCTGATGCGGGAGAGGGCAGGAAGATGGTCAGTGTGAACGCGCGCACGCCGTTCGCCATGCGGCGCGCCCCGTCCGCCCCCTCTTCCTCATTCGCTTCGACGCCGCTGGACCCGCGGACACCCGGGCACGAGAGCGCACCGGCGCCGCGCACGAGCCGCCGCCCGCCCTTGCCCACGATGACCTCCGCGCACGAGTCTGTACGCCGAAAGCCCCAGACACAGCCGGTACTCGTCCCCGGCTGGCTCGCGCTCGAGCTCGTGCCGAAGGCCGGAGTTACCGGATCGCTACATGTATGGCGTGCCGGGGAGCGCACGCGGGAAGCAGGCATCGACGGAGTGGGTCGGCGAGTCCGCGTCCGAGTCGGATTCCGCAGAGTCGCCGATGCACGGGGAGGGTGCGCTGGGGCTTGAGGAACGGGGAGTGCGCCCGATGCCCGACGAGGAGGTGCACCCCTCATCTCTTCTCGTCGTCTCCGACGCTGACATACTCCTCTTCCCCTCATTTTGCCTTCAGGTCAAACCCCCCGTGGCGCCCGTCCTGATCATCGCCGTGCGAGCTGAGGGAGAGGGCGCGAGAGGGAAGGCGGAGGCGAGAGGGCTGGGGATCGCGTTCTCATGGAGCGATACCTTGGCCCTAGCCGGTACGTCTGTGCTCCCCTTAGTCAATCCTTGTGCCCCGAATTCACGGATCTCGGTCTGTGCGTGGATCTCACCGCAGCGCGGGTCCCTATTTATCTCCCAGCGCTCTCCCGCGTCCTCGCTGACGTATGTATCCACGCCGCCGCACACACATGCAGCCCCGACGCACACACAGATGTAACGTATCCACGCATCGCCTCACCATTCGCACATGTATCCACCCCACGCGCGCCCTCCCCCGCCTCTCCACCCATCATCTGCCTCTCCCCCGCGCATCCACGCACGCTAAAATGTCTGAATCGATAGCGCTGTTTCATCCTTCTGCCGTGGGTCAATTAATGCCTCGCGCCTGTTTCACGGACGCCGCTTCGTCCTCCTGTTCTGAATCCCCCTCTGGAGTTTCGAGTCCAGACTAAACCGAGTCGTGCGAGGCACCGTGGCTCCGAAGTGGCCTAGGCGCTGGCTGTAAAGTGACACAAGGAGAGCGACGTCCGCAATATATTCAGAGTGCAGTCACCGTAGATTCGCGGTGCGGCAACCAACCCTAGACGCCCAACTTTCCACCCACTCAGGTGATTCAGAAGGTCAGGCTCATTCTCAGCGCACGATCTCCCCGCGGTTCCTGGTCCTCTCTATAATGGCTTGCCCTCTCAATCCATCTATCCACCTCGGCTGTATCAGCTAGGGGGTCTTGTCAAAGTTGAGACCCCGCGACGTATTAGATTATGGATGAATGGATGGGTAGGAAATGAATAAATTCCTTCGTTTCGATTCAGATGCAGATTCACCGCAGGATTCCGAGTCGAGCGGATTCAGACATGGTAGATGCAGCATTATACATGTATCTGAGGTCCGCCCCATTTTCATTGACAATTGCATTAACAATTGTCTAGCCATTGTACCTCGTGTCGCGAAGGGTGAGGCGCTCGTCGCGAGCAGCGCACCAGTAAACGTCGTCGCGGCGTGCCCCCAGGAAAACTCCTGGTACCCGCAAATTCCTTGTCCGTACATACTACGACTTCGGACGCAGGGTGTAGCTGGGACAAATTAATGATCAAATGGCCTGGGCGGGGGGGAGTACAATACTGTAGATGGCCAGGGAAGCAGGACAGTCCCGGTACATGCATGACCTCGCCTGTCGAACCAGGAGCCCCCTCCTTAATTATCTCTAGACGACTGAGGGTGCACTCCCTCTCGCTACTAGGCCTTTTTTTCCACGCCTACCACCCCTTTTGTTCGGTTGTTCGGGCGAGGGGGGAAAACGAACTTGCGTGCGCCTGTGCGAATCCCTTGTTATTCATTTCTTTTTTCTACCCACTTACAGCTGTTTGCATAATGGATGACAGTCCGCAAAAAAAAAAGAAGGGCAAATTTGATCTGCCAAGTACGCCAGCCCGTAGCGGGTGCAATTCTTACTCAAATTACATGAGATTAGGTGCGTTAGAATTGCATTAACGAGGGGCTTGTGTCAGTCCCACTCTCGACGTTCGACTGTGAGTTTAAAGTTTCGCCGATGTTGTGGGTTGAACAGTTTTGATGTGTGAACTACGCCAGCCCATTGCAGGCTCAATTCTTACTCAAATCACACGTAACTAGGTGCGTTCAAATCATATTAACGAGGCACTTATGTCTATACCCCTCTCGACGTTTAATTCCACCTTTGAATTTTCATCATTTTCCCCGTCAGGCTCATTTTGGCCCTACTTGGCTTACCTTTGCTGGAGGTAAATATGACCCAAATTCTATGATTCAAGCTGAGCTGGAAAGCGTGTCATTGGGGCCTTCTCTCCATACAAAATTTATATTTGTGCCAATTTGAACCACTTAAGGGTGCTGGTCACGGGATGATACGCGCTCATCTAGATCTTTCTGTGATCATTTTGTGGCTGTTGAACCCAGTTCAAAACACACAATTGACATGGGTGCAAGGCCCGGAGGCAACACTTGAGATTCATTTTCAACCATAAAATTCAGTCAAGAGCTGCAGCCAACAGAAGCCTGCAAAGTTGTGCCGCAATGGCCCTTGCCGCAACTGGCCGCAAAATAGGCCTAAATTGAAAACAAGAATTACAGCTCAAGATTGTTAGTGCCATAAGCACCTTGTTAAGGCGATTCTAACGCACATAATTTTGTGGAATTTGAGTAAGAATTGAGCCCACAGCGAGCTGGCGTATGGCGGTCCGTTTGCACTTTTATTCATCCAGCATATTTTCTGGCTTTTCCAGTGTTTTTTCCGTCCTTTTCACCTATTCACTAATTTTTGCTGAAAACATACAAACTTTCATTCTCACCAACTTTTTTTTTTTTGTACTTGAACAAGCACACTTTTTTTTTATGCACCTGCAAGCCATTGTTTTGTTTTGGGGTGATCGGAGCCATCCGGAGACCATGTGACTGGGTGCCCGTTTGGGATATCTTCAGTCGTACAGCCCAGCACTGTCAGAACCTGAGGCAGAAAGGGACTCGGAGGTGTGCCGTAACATTTGCTCTGATACTGATAGCCATAAACTGCCAGTAGCAATACAAATTGCAGTGTAGAGCTGGATAGAGCCATCTTGGAGTCATCAGAGCCTTTAATTCAGAGGTTTTCATGCTCTGGGGATATTCCATGATGCAGGGCTTCATCAGTGAGACTCAAGAAGGAGTATGAACTGATTGGAAGTGCATCTGAGGGTATCCTGAGCTCATCTGTGCTACCAAAGCTCTGGTAACACATAGAAGTTGTGTTATTTGCTAGTATATCTTGATCCCAAATGGACGTGTCTGATCACGTGATCTACCGTGCTGTACACAACCAAAATAAAACTTTTTTTTGACAAGGGTAGCAATATGTTAGGGAGACAAGGGAACATGTATTTATGACATCCAAGAAAACTTTCATCGCTAAAGTCTGAGAAAAAACACAGGACAGTGAAAAGGACTGAAAAAACACTGGAAAAGCCAGAAAATATGCTGGATGAATAAAAGTGCAAACGGACCGCCATACTGGCGTAGTTGGTACATCAAAAGTTCTTCTTCGCCGTGGCTGCAAAATTGGCCAAAATTGAAACTTGGAATTAGGGCTCGAGTGGATACTGCAATGAGCGCCTCATTAAAGCGATTCTAACGCATATAATATTGTGTGATTTGAGTAAGAATTGCACCCGCTGCGGGCTTGCGTAGTTGGCACATCAAAATGCTCTTCTTCTCTTTTTTTTTTTTGGTGGACTGTCATCAATTCTTCAAACAGCTGTAAACACACCAAGCTTCTCATATGTTAAACTACATGTCCAATCCGTATCTGCACTCAAAGCCCAACCTAGCATTCCAATTTAATTCTAATGTGCAATAGCCTCAGCGAAAAAAGAAATTTTCGAAAAAAATGTCCGACGTGCGGCATGACCGAGCCTGGAGTCGAACCAGGAGTGGCTTGGGCCCTCCTTAGTCATATACACTGAGTGCTGAACATTGGCAAGTGAGGGTACACTTCCTTGTGCCACTGGGTCTGCACCCTCCTAGCATTACCTTGGCATGTGCAATTTTTTCTGGAGGATCCCCGGCTAGTGAATTAATATTGCGAAAGGCAGCCCCGGCATTCATCTTGTTGGTCGGTGTCCAAATATTAATCTCCATTGGGTGCGCAAATCCTCGTGCAAGTTCCTGGGAGGACTCCGCGAGTTCCCTCGAAGTCTACAAACCACCCCCGCCAAAAATGAAAAGGCGCCGTCGAAGACGAATAACCTAGGCCGGACAAGGGGTTCCTGCATACGCTTCCGCTGGACCCCGACTGCAGGCAGGTGCGAGTCCCTTGGCTACTAGGTCCATTTCTTGGGGCAGGCATCCTAAATGCATGCAGCTCATTTACGTTGCCCTTCCGTAAATAAATAAATAAATAGCACTGACAGTGGGGCATACAGGCAGTCTCCTACAAATGCGGGATACAAGGAGGCTTTGTCAAACTACAAAATATAAATAAAAGTGGGACTACGAAGAACTGAAGACTGAAAGCTATAGCGAGAAAACCCTAGGTTTGTCGCTGGTGGGATCCCTGTCCTCCACCACTTCGATATTCAACTGATCAATCCGGGCACGAAGAAAATTGCCTCCAAAAGGGGAAAGGCGTAAGCAACATTATGCGCTCGGTTTTTGCCTTGAGCTTCGCAAGCACACCGCGCCTCAGCGGATCACTCATTCACTAGTGATGCCGATTCCCATGCACACCTCTGCATTTTTTTGTCGTAACGCGTAACGCCGGAGCAACGCTTACTGTACGACGGTCGGACCTCGGTCCGGCTCTGCTGACATGACTCTGCTGACAGTCGCCACGTCACTGTCCCAAGAACGCTCTTCCCTCCGACTTCGATTCTGACATCCGTACAAAGGATTGTGCTCAGGGCAGCCGTGTGAGATCTCCTCCATATGTACTGGAGGTAATCCCTGACAAGCAGATTACACATTCAGACTTCTCCTCATATCATCATGTCCACTGGAATATGCAGAAAATGCGGGTTCCTAGAAGATGAGCTCCATGTGGCGGCAGCTGTTCCGCGTGGAACAGCACAATGGCGCGATCTCCAGCGCACGCGGCTGAAACACACTAAAGCGAGCATCCGTGCTCTTCAGGGTCATATCGACACTTTGCAGGCTCGGCTCGATGCTCTTGACTCGGAGCGTTGCCAACTGGAAGAAACCTTGGACTCTTTCGTGTACCCCATCATATCTATCCCAGTGGAGATAGTTTCCCAGATCTTTCTCCACTGTCTTCCTGCAAACGGACGCGTTCGCCCGTTCATCTTTTCAGCACCGGTGTCGCTCGCACAGATTTGTCGTCATTGGAGGGAGATTGCAGTCTCAATTCCCCACCTGTGGCGGTCCATTGATCTCGAGCTCGGAGATCTCATCTCATGCGGCGAAAACGTCGGTGACGGTTCACCGTATGCCCAGGTGTGCGATCTCCTCAAAACTTGGTTCCGAAGAGCGAATGGCCAACCTTTGTCCATCACCCTGCGATGCCACACAGATTCTGACTTGATGCCACCGAACATTCTGTCCACCATCGCCGAATTCTCGGACCAGTGGGGCCGCCTAGAAATAGTCCTTCCACGCAAAGATGTGGTGGCGCTGGGCTGCATACATGGCCCCTTCCCCCAGCTGCACAAGTTTGCGCTGGAATTCACGGAGCCTCATGGAGCGCTTCCACCACTCGATTGCCTTGCCGCCTACCAAGATGCCCCTCAGTTGCGCGAGCTGCGTGGTTTGCGTTTGGCTGATCTGCGTCCCGCCTCCGCGACTTTAACCTCACTCGAGCTGCCAGTGCGCGAAAGCCTCTCGCTGGCAGAATGGGCGGGGTTATTAGACCGTTTCCCCGCGCTGCTCCACTTGTCCGCAGCGCACGACCAGGGCTCAAATCTTCCGCCTTCGGGCCAGGCGTCCGCGAAGAACCCGCCCCTCGAATCGCTGGACATCCGATCGGGCAGTCCCCTCCCCGTTCTCACCCTTCCCCATCTCCGTCGTCTTTGCTACCCGCTGGACTCTTCGTCACCCCGTATTTCAGCCTTCTTATCCTTCATCACCCGCTCCACCTGCCCCCTTCAGTCCCTAACCCTCTCCATCCCTCTCTGGAACGAGGACACGTACCTGGACTGCCTCCGCGCCGTCCCTTCCCTTGTGAAGCTCGACATCCGCCCATGCGGCGGGCACCACAACTTTTACCAGCACATGGAGTCCCCGGCCCTCCTTCCCCAGCTCACGGACCTCGTCGTGGAAGAGGATGGCTATGAGTACGACTACGCGCCCCTCCTTCGCATGCTGCGCGCCCGGCGCGCGATGCAGCCCCCGTGCGTGCGGTTGCACTTGTTTTCCTTAGCGCTTGATGTTCGCGGCAGCGACCCAGATCACGACATATCCCCTCCGCCCGAACCCATTGCGTATCAACTGTGGCGGCTCGTGGACGGCGGGCTCCGGTTCCGCGTTTACAGTCGGGCGCAAGGGGATTTGTGGCCGACTGATCTCTGTGGTATGTCTCGTATGGAAAACCGGGAAACTGCTGACGACCACCCAGCAGTAGATGACGAGCTTGATTTTCCTTAGTTGAGCTTGACAGAATACAAAATCTAGCGCCACCGGTTGCTTCCCCGTACCAAATAAGACCCCGGCCCTGAGAGCGCGAATTCGGTTCTCGCGATGTCCAACCAGCACGCCCGTCAGTGTTCAAGTTCTGACATGCGTAGTTGTAGCTGAGGCTGCTGAGAGGAGTTTGAGAACAAGTGTATCTATCTGAATAGGTAAGGGAATGAGGTTGAACTTACGCTTTTTGGTCAAGGTCTTCTTTAGTTTGAGCGCATCCTGGAGAATTCAAAGAAAGGTCTGGATAATCCGCGCTAAAAAGGAGAGTTGGACGCGCGAGGATTGTACAGGTGAACGAATCTGTAATCGGTCGAAGGAAGTCACAGACAACAGAGATTAACGCCCCGGGGACTGAGCGCCATCCAAACTCGTAAAAGAGCGGCTGATGGGCAAAGAGTGTTGAGAGCAATACAGCCTTGAGCTATGTAGTCTGCACGAGATCCTTGTCTCGCAAGGCCTGCTGGTCCCGGGAAACATTTGCATCTCTGCAGGGAACTTTTGAGACGAACGAGACCTAGTAGCGAATGGAATCGCACCCTCACTTGTTTCGGTAGTAGCCTAAGTTGATCGAGGTCGCACCTGGTTTGATTCCAGGCTAGGTCATCACCAGATCCTAGCGGTTTTTTTCTATTTTGTTGGGATCACTAAACTGCAGATACAAGACATGATTTCAGGAGAGAATAGACCTAGTGGCGAAAGTAATCGCACCGTCACACTCTTGCCCGCTGTGTAGCCATTAGTTGAGGTCCCTCCTGGTCCGAATCTAGGCTAAGTCATTCCGTTCACCTGCCATCTTTTTGACTCGATGGTGAAGAGCTCGAGGCCATCACGGATACACGGAATCAGATGAGTTAATTTTCCGGCAATGCGTGCGAAAAGGAGCTGTACCTGTAGGCGAGCCTTTCAGTAACTAATCAGACCTAGTAGCGAAAGATATTGCACCTTCACTTGTTAAAATGATATAGGCGATGCGATACATTCGAGGGGAGTCCTGGTTCGAATCCAGGGTAGGTCATAAATGGTCGTCTGTGTTCTTTTGCTTTTGCACTCCGAAATGGATCCGGTGGGCTCGTGCAACTTGGTGGCAAAATTACTCTCATTTTACGACGTTCGACAGACCTTGGACTCCGGCATCCAGGTTCAACTTGGACGACATTGATTTTTGAGAGGGCGGAGGGGTATATGCCCCGAGCGGCGGTGAAAGTCCCGCGGGACGAAGCGCATTGTCGGATATACTCGAGTTCAATCAGCTCGATTCAATTCGAGCGTCCGCCTGTCGTACTGACATGGAAGAAGAAACGAAATGAGATAAATTTGGGCGGAATAAACAGTCTGGTATGGCGAGCCGGTGCGGAGACGTGCCAGTCGGGTAAGGACGACATAATTACAATGAGGAAGGGGCAAGAAGGAAGATGGAATGGGGAGGATGAAGACAAGCTCGAGGAAGTAATGCACAATGAGGGCTAGTGTTCCAGGATGAAGAGGGGCCGGATGGGGGTCTGCATCCCATTCTTGACAGCACGACTGGTAGGACACAGGCGGCAGATCAGCTGCAGATGGAAAATGTATGTATATACATAACGCCGCGGAGAAGAGAATGGAAGAGAAGAAACGACAGAGGCGGTGTGACAATAACGCAAGGAGGAAGAGCGGAAGAAGACGATGGGGACGAGGAACCAGGAATGGCGGAGAAAAGAAAAGCACGGCAAAGCCAACTCGTTTGCATCCTCCGGATTAGACCAGCGCGTCATAAGGAAGCTCCACACACACAAGGCGTACAGTCCGCACAAGCGAGGAGAAGACCAAGTGCATAGCGAGGCCCGAGAGAATACTAGTGGTGCAGGAGATGCGCGGCATCGGAGAGCCCCAAGACCTCGGCTGGCGGGATCGGAGAACATAGCCGTGTCGGGCGCGGGCACAGGCGGTCGGGAAGCCCAAGCACGTCTCGGGGCCCGAGAGCGGGGCGTGGTGCAGGCGGTGCGCGGCGTCGGGGAGCTCCAGCGCACCAACTGGGGCGAGAGACTCAGAGAGTATGCTCTCATGTCGGCGCGCTTGGTGTCGACTGATGCGGGCAAAAGCACGCTCTAATTTGGCAGAGATTGAGGAGACTCTGTCCTTCGACGGCGTCGGCACCATCCACGGGCGCGAGAAGAGTTGCTCCGCGTCCGCTGTCGATGTCTTCGCCAAGTTTTCGCCTCCCATTCCTAGTCCTCGGCGTCTTTTCCGCCGCTTGCTTTCAGCAATATTTCGTTCTTCGTCTGCCGTGGATCCCAGCACCACTGGCAGCAGCGACGCAGACGACGGCCAAGATGGCGACGACGTTGGATGCAAGATGAGAGAGGTGGGTGACGTCATCGCTTGACTCCGATTGATGCAATCATCGGCCGCCTTTTTGGTCATCGATGCTTCAAACTGGTTCGCCGTGCGGGGGTTCGTTCAGGATGTCGCTCTAACCTGCTCAGCTGCTTTGATTATACCTTTCTCATTTGTTTCTATGGTAATCACGCCGTCGGACCCTTGAGACTGGGCTCGCGCACACCTGTGCGACTTTCAACTTGGTCTGGCTCGCACTGCGCCTCACTGCGTCTCATTACGCTTCGTCTCGGACTTAGAGTGGCGGCGCCGTGCCCAGTACTCTCCGCCTGCTCTCCGCCTGTTCTCCGCCTGCTGTTCGTGCCTGCGTCTGCCCTCCTTGTCTCCCCTCCGCGATGGAGTCGGGCGTTGATTAAGACGACCGGTATTAGGTGATACCCAACGAGCCCGTGCACATACTCCCCGCGCCCGATGCCGTGTGGCTGCCCTTGTGCGTCCCCCTCCCCACCTTTGCGGCTCTGCTCTGACGGTGGATCGATTACAACTACAGCGCGGGGCCCACGGTGGACACGCAGAAGCTCAACAAGCACCTGGACACGATCGTGTGCGCCAAAGAGGGATGCGTCCGCTCCGCCTCCCCTGCCCCTCCTCCTTCATGAGTGCGCGCACGCCCTTCGTCATGCAGCACGCCCCGTCCGCCCTTCCACTTTGAATTTCGCTTCCACGCCGCCGGATCCGCCGACGCACGGGCCCGAGAGCGCACCGGCACCGCACACGAGCTCTGCCCCCGCGCGCGCGAGTCTCCAAGCGGAGAGCCGGAGCCGGTACTCCTCCTCGGACGACTCGCGCTCCTCTTCGCGCTGCCGCCCAGAGCTCCCCGAGCGCTAAATGTCTGCGCAGAGCGGTGAACGCTACGCGTATCGAATGCCAATGCCAAATTAAACCAATGCATACGGCGCAAGGGGGAAGCAGGCGTCGACAGCGAGCGCGAGCGAGTAGTTGGGCTCCACGTCCGATTCCACGAACTCGCCGATGCGCAGGGAAGAGGAGCCCGAGGAGGAGGTACGCCAGATGGCTGTGGCGGAGGTGCGCACATCCGTTTCTTCTCTCGAGTCACCGTGTATCTGGCGCTCACTCCTCGTTTTTTCCACCCCGCATGCGAACGGTGTTACGGTTACCCCTCGCGCGCAACCCCCTCCGACGGATTCGGAAGGCGACGCGATGGCGAGAGGGCAGGGGATCGCGTTCTGTGGAGCGACACCTAAGCCCGGCTGTCCGATGTACGTGCTCCCTCCATTCAATCCATGTGGTGTGCAGAATCGACTGGCACATTTTAGCAGGACGCTATTCATCTTATCCGCGGCGCCCTCCCTGTCGTTCTTGCGCACATGCAGTATGTACGCCGCGCGCTCGCACATGTATCCACGACACCCGCCCGCACTCCCCTGCCGCCCCGCCGCTGGCTCGCTCGCACATCCACACTCGCGCCCTCCCGGCGCCCTCGTTCCCGCCCCTCATCCACACACGCTAAAATGTATGAATCGATAGAGCTGTATTACGTTTACCTCGCTCCTGCTGCGGCACCGCCAATCGACGCTGTGTAGTCCTCCCCACCCCATGCTACTCCACTCCGAGTCTGGGGTCTGGCGTTTCGAGTTCGAGTCGTGAGGCTTCTGGGACTCCGAGTCCGCCTCAGAGGTGAGAGAGACGAAATGAGCGCATTGGGTGCTGCTCATGACCGCCGCACTGGGCGCTGGGCTCGCGCTGCTTGAGCGGTAGATTCAGTCGATTCGAGCAACCAACCGCGCTCACCGCAGAATCCCGCGCAGTCGATCGAATATCGGGCTGATTCTCAGCGCGGTTCCGTGTCTTCTCGATGTCTTGTTTGCCCTCTCAATCAATAATTTTGCACTGTAAGACCCAAACCGGGTTCTTTTCACCCGGTTTTTAACCCAGCAAATGGGTTCACATAGCTTGAGTTTTGGGTGATTGTAACCCGTATGCAACCTCAGTAACCCGCTAAATGGGTCAAGATTCCGGGTTACAACTGGGTCACCACCGGGTGACTTTAACCAATTTTTTTTTGCTTTTCCCCCGGTCCTGGAGACCTTTCTGATAGGGCTACTGTAACCCGTCTGTCGGGTGCTTTTGAGAATCCAATAACCGGGTTAAATTCCGGTTGATATCACCCAGCTTGCTGGTCATTTTCACTCGTATGTATCCTGCGGTATCGTGCAATAAATGGATGTATATATTAATGGTTGTATCTACTACATGCATATCTAGTAGTGGAGGAGACTGTGCAAAGGAATGGGTAGTTATCTGGACCTGTAACACAAGGAGCTTCAGAGACAATACGTCAGAGTAAAGGGCACGCACCGGAATCCCAAAGATAGCCATCGATATCGGCGTGCCATTGTTAAGGATTGACCCGGTGAGCTCGAGAGACCTGAAGTATAAGTAAGCTTTGTGTATACAGAGATCGGGCAGCTAACATTACCTCAAGTCCGCACAGAGAGCAGAGCCAAGCCAAGAGCCACCAGCCAGACTAGACAGACAGATTCGAGACACCAGGACCCCAGAGCAGAGAGCTAGAGCAACCGAAGAGCAGTCAGAGAGCAGGTACCAAGAGTGGAGGCCCAAGGATGAGGATGCAAGCAGGGGGATGGTGGGAGAGAGAGAGAGAGATGTTGACGACCAACATCCATCAACATCATTTGCCACTCATTGGCCCATCAAACAACCCACGTGCATCGGAGTTTAAACTGACTTGAAGCATCCCGATGGAACCGACGTGCAGAACCTGCCGTGTGGGTCTATTCCTACCAAAAACCGCTTTTCCGAGGCTTGAGTATGACTGTTGTGATGACAGACACATTTTTTTTTTTCTTTAGTATTTTTCCTTTCATGCAGGAGGCAACCCGGATACCGTGCTACTCTCACCCGTTTCTGCTGGCTAAAATAACCCGTTCGTCGGGTTATAAATTCGGGTGATGTACCACTGGGTGAAAAGCATTACTTCACTGGGTTACTGCAAATCACCCGGTGAAAACAGGGAATTGTAACCGGATATTGATTCACCATGTCTTCACCCGTTTAGTGGGTGAATGGGGAAAACAACCCGGTAAACTAGGAGAATAAACCCGGTCTGAGTCTTACAGTGTTGACAATGGTCAAACTGACGGATGTTCTCACCTGGTGCCACGGAAATGGACCGTGTTCGTCAAAAAATCAACGACCCGAGTCGAGCAGCTTCCACTGACGGTGATCGCAGCTCCGGCTAAGTAAGCCTGCGGACCGTCTGCCTCTCGCAGTGAATCGTCAACGATAGAGATTCAGATCCCATGCTTCCATCGCCATCGGTCGACACGTACCAATGCACAAAAGAAATGCACGCACCCCCCGCCCCCCCACACGCCTCGCTTCGGACAGCGAAAACTACGCGGTGCGAATGGACGTCACCGTTATAGGTCCAGGTTTTTCAGGATTCAAGGGGGGAGGATACGTTTAATAGATGGAGCTTCTGCGCCGAGTGCGAGTCGCTTGGCATTCATTTTTATTTTTCTGCGCACTTCAACGCACTGGCAATTAAAGTACAAGCTTCTCGGGGTCAAATTAAAGTGCAGAGCTGGCCCGTGTCTGCGCTCACAGATCTGTCCTAGTGGATCCAATGTGCAATTACTGGCGGGTCAAGATCTGAAGGCGCTTATCGTGCATTGTGGCAATTTGTGGCAAGAAATGAATTAAAAAAGAGTATTTCACAAGCGGAATGACCGAGCCTGGCCCCTGACTTCGACCCAGCCCCCTCCTTTAGCCTTAATTCTCTTTCCGGAGTTCTAAATAAGTGAGAGTGCGCTTCCTTTCCCCGCTGGGTCTGCGCCACACTAAAATTATGTACCTCTTACATGTACAGTTTTTCGGTACGTGCATGTACACCTTTTTGTACGGAGGGGATGGCGGGATCCCTGGCTAGCCAATTGCGAGACTGAAGTTCAGCCCCAGGATTCATCTTGTTTGTTGGTGTCGAAATATTAACCTCGCTTTGCTGCGTAGAGTTTCGCCTTGCAAGTTCCTTCCGCTCCCTCCCTCCCTCGAAGTCTACGAACCACCCCGCCAAAAGAAAACAGCGCCTTCGAAGATGAATGACCTCGCCTGAATTCGAACCAGGGGTTCCAGGATAATCTTCCACGTGACTGAGACAGCCAGCTGCGAGTTCCTTCGCTACGAGGTCTATTTTTTTTTTTGGTTAGGCATCCTAGATTCGTATAGCTTGCTCTCCCGGGCGTGTTGACTCACGCCGATGACAAGCGAGGCGGAAGCAGCACTGTGCGAGCTCCTGTATCCTTTAGCCTCGACATCGCACGCCCGTACTTACGCTGTGCGCTCTGGCGGCGCAATGACGAGGCTGTGTTCCTCTTTGCCTACACACTTTGTCCAGTTAGAGTCTCACTGCGTGGATGAAAAACAGCGGAGCCAAAAAGAATTAAACTCGCGCCTTGTATGACCTAGCCTGGAGTCGAACCAGGTGCCTGGCTGTAATCAAGTGAAAGCGGGTATGAGTCCCTTTGCTGCTGTTCTCTTCTCCCTAGAAAATACCCAGGACACATACAGGGGTTTGAAACTTAGCAGGCGAAATGATGCACGCAACCTCAAGGCAAGTTCAAAGTTGAGTCGCTAGTCCGTCCCATCACATTGTGTGGGAATTAGTGCTGGGTCTGAATGGTTTAATACATTGTATTATACGAGAGTGGCCAGCAGCCTCGCTGTCTTGAATGTATGGCTCGTTTTATACATTAAATACCGGCGCCGCCGGCCCGAAATTCTCGATGTATTTAATGTATAAAACATGTATTTAATGCTGTATTTAATGTATTTTGTATATTTGATGGCCCCTACCGGCATGATGGTGGCCCGAAACGCCTGCTAAAACCGTTGAAACGGTGCACTTGAGTGCAGCCGTGAAATCAAGACTCGAACTCAGCGAATCTAGTGAGCGAACTCAACTAAACTCTAACTAAATCCAAAATCAAAATATATCACAAACTCCAACTCTAATGTCAATCGTGTGTGTGTTCGGGGAGGTAGGACAGGCGTATCGTCCTTCAAGACTTCTGTGACTTCAATAGATTCGGCGGACGGGCGGTCAATAACCTAGTCGCACTCGAATAATCTCAAAATGGCACTTCTAATCACTTCAATTTGTATTGCGAGTAATATACTAGGACTTCGAAAATCAATGCAATGCCTTGGCTAACTATCGTGCTCTAGTAACCCTTGTCACTGAGGAACGTAGCAACGGTACGCCGAAAGACTAGGAGGTATATCAACTTCAAACTGCCGTGGAGCAACACTCAACACTATCAGAACGGAGCAATGCTCGACGTTAGGCCAGAGCAAGGCTCAATGGAAAAGCAGAGTCAGAAGGGATGGCGGTCCGATGGCTTCAAGTGGCTAGCAGCACTAAGCACTTAGACGGGCGGGCGGTCACAATCTTAGTTGTATGCGTCTCAAACTTCAATCTTCTTGCAAATCACATCTCGTCTTTTCTATTCTCGAGCTAACTCTAGTCCCAAATCGCGGGGGTCGAATTGACTGCCTTTACATGAAGTACACTACACCTTTTATACAAGTACAAGATTACAAACAGAGATAATAGAAACTGGTTGAGTCAGCAGTGAGTCAGCGGTCCATGTGGTAAGTAAATCAGATGCGCCCGGCGGTCCAATAGTATTAAGCAGATTTCACTGCCCGTGGGTATTCTGGACAGCCCGTCGGCTTTTCCTTCAAGCTTCTAGCCAAGACTCGTAATGATTATTACTGAGCCAAGACTCCGTTTATCCGACGGCCGGGTGAGTCAAATTACTAGAGCCATCTTGCCCCAGCAACTTGAGTGGACCTGCCCGGCGGCATAAACTAACAATTATCTTCTGAACCACTGGTATGAAAATACAGTCCTTCGTTTGACTTGTATCCAACTTGAAGTGGTGTTCCAAGGTCATCTGGCTCATCTATCAGGAGCGGCAGCCGGTCGGACTAATTCCTTACAAGTCATCATTCCGATGGCCCGGCGGTCGGGTCTTAAAATAGCCAAAACCATCTTATACTTCATTATGCCTGGTCTCAATTAAGAGAGTGCTCAGACTTCATCTAGAATTCAATCGAGGCCGCATCCAGTTTTGTTTTCAAACATCTCATCTTATTCAAGTCCGCCGGGAGGTCAGACTAATCATCAGTTCATCATCAAGTTCAATCGTTGAACCGCCAGTTGAGTCCAAGTCGGCCCGGCGGTTCAATCTAATCTTTCAACATTCCGTGTCAAGTCCTTCAGAGTGCTGCACTAGCAAGCAAGTCCAGTTAAATTTGTAGTTCCTCTGAGTGGTTCACTTCCAGCACGCAAGCCGCCCGGCAGTCAACCGGCGGCCGGCGCCCAACGGTAAGATCCAAGTCACAATTCAACCGTTCCAGATTATCCTTGTGTTCATGAATACGTAGTGGCCCATTGGCTTTCGGCCTTCAATAGTGTAGTATACCATTCCGAGGGGAATGTATACTCTGATTACTTCGCCTCACTAGGGTTGTAATAGGTCCATAAAATGAATGAAAATTGGGATTTTCATGCATGCTTGTGTGCACGCCCTATCACCGTAAGGTGCGCTTCAAGGGTCGGAGACAAACCAGGAATCCTGGAGCAACATGTGGACTCATGCCAAATGTTCAGACGGCACCAGTCTTGGGCTCCAAAGAGGACACTGCTCGGTATTTAATACACATTAAATACATGACCTCCAGCAGCCTCCAGGTATGAAATGTATTATACATGGTATAATACGTCTTGTATAATACAATCATTTAATACATCATTTCAGACCCGGCACTAGTGGGAATTGCAGTCCAGCTCGCTCGAGCCGCTCAAGTACATGGTCGGCGCCGACCGCCTCGGGCTGCTAGCCGGGTGATCTGCATAGCACTACCTTGCACTGAAAAAAACCTGCATCAGTGTAGATGACCCGGCCCAGAGTTGAACGAGGGGTTTCCACTTTCACAGCTGTTAAGACATGCCGATGCGGACCGTGCGCCAACTGGTGTTTACTTACAGCCTCCTCCCTCCATAATCCTCGTTTCTTTGCAGCAAGATGAACCTGATTGTTGTCTCTTGCCTGGCTACCCTCAAGCTTCCGTCCTGGAACTTGAGCGCATGCCATTGGCTGGAGCAGTTTCTCTGAGCTAAATGCCCCAGGAGCTAGTCAAGTTGTGCGGTCAGACCCAAACAATGCTGGATTCTTATATAGAAACAGCAGCATTTAGACTCAAAAACTCTGTAAACACTGAGCAGTCCCGCGGCATGCGCATTTCTTGGCGATGCGAAGTGAACTTCCGTCGGTCAGTTCAGCTTTTACTTGCTGTCCCGCGGAATAAATAAATAAATAGCATTTATACAGGGGCACAAATGCGATTACTAGGAGGATTTCAAACTAAAAAATGTAAACAAAAATGGATGACTACGAAGAACTGAAGACTGAAAGCTATAGGGAGGAAACCCTAGGTTTGTTCGCTGGTGGGATCCCTGTCCTCCACGACCTCAATATTCAACTGATCAATCCCAGTGTGCAACGATGTTGTCGGTGCATCCAGGCTACAGAGATATTGCAATGATTCCTCGTGCTGCCGCAGAAGATCCGGGTCAATGGCAGCAAGTCTGGTGTCAATTTTCACAACTTCCTTTGCTTGAAATGACCGTTCAAACAGGGGGCGAGCATCTTTCCAGAGTCCGACTGCCTTGAGGAGATCTCCGCTCTGCTTTGCAATATCTCCAAGATGGAGCATGCAGTCCGCTCGACTGCGGTGAATATCCATCTCTGTGAATGCCTCTAGGGCTACTTCAAAAAGACTATGTGCTGTGTCTTCATCCCCCTGCAACAGGAATCCATCTCCTAGGAATTGAAATGCTTTGTACAGATCAATCTTGCTCTGTGATTTTTTTGAATGAGCCAGATATACCACTTGCCAACTGAATGACGACGTGATTTCAGCAGAGGACCAGCAAGTCACATCGGCAAATCTTGCCATGGTGTAGGCCACAAGTTCAGCATCTTTCCCCCATTGGGAATTGAGACCGGCCTGGAATAGTTCTTTGGCGTGAGAAATGTTCCTTTCCCGGAGCTTCAGATCGGCCAAGAGTATTCTGCACCAATCAACACCTAATGGGAAATGCATGGCAGCAAATGTTTCCATTGCTTTCTCGATGTTGCATCGCACATGTGGCTCCGGTTTTCCAGTCATCAAATCAATCTGGGCAATATTGATAATGCTGAAAGGATGATTCCACGGATCTTTGTGGGGTGAAGTGTCATTGGCAACTGTTGTGAAGACACTGCGAGCCTCAGCATATTCTGATTTTTGAGAATGAACATTGGCCTGATTGAGCATAATCTGGTGATCCATAGTCCCACCGCTCATGCCACACAACTGCAGGAGCTGTCTTGCTCTCTGCCACAATCCAATAGCAGCTTTATTGTTGCCCAGATATAAACAACACATTCCTTGATTTTCCAGTGCAAGTGCTTCTAGATACATGTTTCCACACATCTGTGACTTCTCTTCTGCTTCACGAGCATGTCTTTGGGCCCCTGCATAATCACCAATGGAGCGCTTGATTGCAGCTGTTGCATTTAATATGCGAGCCTGTTGCTTGACATTCCCACAGTTCCTTGCCAATGCAAGGGCTTTGTCATAAAATTGCAGGCTCATAGCTGGATCATTTTTTTGGGTGTAGTGATAGCCACCAGTTGCCCAATAAAACTTACCTTCCGAGAGAATGTCATCAACATCATAACGGAGGAGTCAATATCTCACACTCACACGCAAGAGATGGATCATTCAAATTTGCCAAGTGATGTGCAGCTGGGTTAATGAGCAGCTCTGGATTCGGAATTGAATAATGACTTGCTGTAAGGGACACTTCAATGATGAAATCGGTCTCCAGCCTGGGATCACCCAGCAGAGGCAACAGGTGTGGGATTTGGTCCATCAGTGTAGAGCGTCCATGAGCAGCAAATCGACTAAACGAGTTGAAAGCGAGGGTACAATAAATGTTTTCCTTAAGTTCTGGGTTTTCTGGATGCAGACTGGGTAGCAGGATGTGGTGAATGTTATGAAGGTTGGCATTTATCTGCTCAGCCATCCCATTTATCTGTACTCCAAAATGGGCTTGATATGAATCAAGGAGTGAGTGAAAATGCTTTCGAAGAGGCTGGACCAGTGATGGTGATGGCGGGTGTATATGCTGCATGTACTCCCGGATAGGGACAAGGACCTTCAGGCGCTTGCTGTCAGTGTAAGCTAGAGATGTTTGCAGTAAGACAGCTTTGCATGTGAGGATATCAAGGACAGGGAGGTTGCTCTGGAGAAGCTCGACATTTGATAGACCATCCGGAAGGATGGAGAGAAGGCTTAATAAGCTTTTGGCTCCAGATGTCATCCGTGGACAGGAAAGTGAAATGGTGATTGATGAATTCAAGTTTGAACTTTTGTCATGGCCTTCAGAAAGCATGTATGTGTTCTCTGTCTTCCACCGGGCCAGGACACTAGAACAGCCTTCATAGTCAACCAGATTAGCCAGGAGAGTCACTGCCAATGGCATATTATCTGTAAGCTCCAGAAGTTGGGTGATTTCCTCGTTATCATGGTCATTATCTGTGATGTCAATGAAGGTCTGCTGAGCTGCATGATCAGCCAGAGGCTTCAGTGGTGGTAAAAATGGGTGAGTCCAGTGGACCTTTGATGGCCTCTCTGCACCTCGCATTGTGATCTGGGGAAAATTAGCACAAGTGACAGTTACTCTGGGGGCCAGCTCACAATCAGTGCAAGATGCGACACCTCAGAAAGAAGGGATAAAAATTCTTCAACCCCACCACGTGACTCAATTGGTTCCCATGATGTTTCCAGATTATCCAAGACCAAGAGACATGGTGGTCCATGGGCAAAATGTTGAACAACAGTTTTGGTGAGGTCCCTGCCAGGTTTCAATCCTATATTGGATCCAACCAAGGCTGCCAGTTCAGTGCTGGTCATAGTTGAATCACAGGCCACAAAAAACTTGGTTTCATAGTTTGCACTGATGCCTGGGTGATGGAGTATGGCTTTAGCAAGGCTGGTTTTACCGATTCCACCAGTCCCAAGGATTGCTACTCTGGGTGCTTCTTCATTCCTAAAACTTTGAAGGATTTCGTGGATTTCTGATTCCCGCCCATGGAATATCTTCGGTTTTGCTGGCAATAACCCAAAAGAAATTGAGCTTCAAACATGATCAGCTCGTATGCCAGGGCTTCAAAGAACTCCGGTACCTGTTTTGTGAGTCAGTGAAACTCTGGTACATCTGATTGTTCAAGAATTAGTTCTGTTCCCATAGACATAGATCATTGACATACAGAGGATGACCTGTCTGAACTTCCTTCCGTCATGTTCATGATCAAGTCGAGGAGTTCCTCATGTAATTTCTCTGCCTTTTCTTGCATCTTGAGAGCATCTGCCAAGAGCGCGGCACTGGTCTCGATCTATTTTAGGAATTCACATGTGCTCAATTGGACATTGATATTCAAGCCATACCTTGAATAACTCCAAAGCTTGCTGCAGTTCTGCCCGACATTCCTTGAGGAGCATTCTCATCTCGCTTTGACGAAGGAAGTGTTTGAACTTGCTCTTCTCTTGCTGGGCTTCGATGAATGTATGTATCTTGTGCAGAGTGCTAATCCATGCTAAATTTCAGAGCAGCAAGAGCATTTTGCAAACTTACTTTGTGAACTTTCCAATGTGATCCAGCGTTGAAGGTGGAAGGGACCCCTGTGGCTCAGATTGCATATGAAGCTTGGCAATAGCAAATAGAATTCTATGTATGTCCTTCATGAGATGGACACATTCATCCTTGTTGTTTTTCACATTCTGCAATGCCAAGTCAGTGTGGCAGTATGTGGGAGCTACTCTCCTCTGTTACCTGCATGGCAGAAAGTAGGTTGAGGGTTGTGTTTGAAATGGCCTGCATGAAAGGAGTTCCGAAACCATCGTGGAGGTCATCCAAGAGTGGGAGAACGGTGTTCAAGCAGGCTACGACACTGTTAAGATGGATATCGCTAATGGTGGGTTCACGGGGCATCTTGAGGATGGGAAAGGGGAAGGATCCGGAGCCTGGGATGCAGATTTATATGTTATGCCACTGTTAGGATTTAGCGTTTTGCGGGCGTAAGTCAGTAATAGATTATTGATGACATATGTGATGTTTTTGGAATATGGTTAGTCATTAGTTGTAAGTGTATGGGAGTGATAGCAGATAAAGAATTTCATTAATTCTCAATGCGGACAACTTAAACTTGAATCAGTCAAACAGGAACCAAGAATACAGTTCTGTCTTCGGGCATATTAAACGTGACTTAGCGCATAAGGAGGGCCAAGGCAGCTTTAGAGTGACCGACACGTCACTGACATCAGGGGGCGAGCTGGAATACGACAGTGGTGGATGCCATCTAGAGGTCTGATGAGTGCTGAGTGTACTACTCACGCAAGATGAACGATGGATGCGTGAGCTGCATCTACACAGTGGAGGCCGTGATGGTGGCGGTGATCCGGGGGCCTGGTGCGAGATCCACTTGTCCACTTATGTAGCTGGTTATGGCTCAGACGGAGATGTGTTAACAGCAACACTGTCAAACTCAGACTCACCAGCTAATTCTTGTGGAGGTGCAACACTGTGCCAGAAATTTCTCCACACTGGAGAGTTTGGACTCATTGCAATACTGTTGGCATTTGGCACTGGCAACACACAGTTGATTGATTTGCCTAGATCACTGCCACGAGGTGCATTGAAAGTAGGCGAAAAGTATCAAGGATCGGAAGGTATGTTGTACTCGCATTCGCCAAATAATTTACTGACAAACTTGGCGTGGGCGCCCAGCGGTATGGCGTGGTCCAATGCGTCGAACCATACGGCACGCGTCCTCCTGTGTACCTTGACTGCACGCACTGCCCAGGGGTATGGGTGGCTCTAAGAAGGCCACGATGGCAGAGGAGATCTGGGAGGCAACGCCAGGGCATCCAATGCTGCAGATGGCCCCAAGTACGACTTCTTTTCTGCCCGGGAATCACAAGTAGTTAGTAACTTAGTATCCCCGGCCAAGGAATCAGGTATACGATGTACTCTGTAATGTAGACATCATTAAATCGGCTGGCTCGTACCCTGTTGCGGGTTCTGAATTAATGTGAAGGCCCATACTTCTTTACACTCCAGCGACATGATGCGCCGCACACAGCCGCGCACGCGGGACGCGGATTCGCGTGGATGCAAATAGCCAACAGTGTTGCAATTTGGTTGCAAGTGCTCCAGACTGGAGTGATCTCAGCGACAGTGTTGCTCATTGCTCCTCGCGCGCAAGGGAGTCTGAGTCTGAGTGTGTCACAGTTGGTTGATGTCAAAACATTTGAAATGGCTGCTGAAAGATGATGTTAATCTGCTGACAATGAATAAGTTCCTAGGTTTTGAAAGTGCTGCTGATTGTGGCTACTTTCGTTGCAGTTTCGGACAAAAGGAAAGATCAATTATGTTGGATTGTGCTGCCGATTAATACATTTTAAGCTTACATCTTGACCTAGGTCAAGATTTTGATTCGACGGTGTGATATTTCAATATTTCAGTACAAGTGTATCCTACATTTAACCACCCACTTGATAATTTTGAGCGAGACTGACCGGAAAGGTTTGCCTTGAGCCAACAGAAAACATTCAAGCCACATTGCTCGAGGCAATCGAGGCAAGCTTCGGAGTACTTTAAATTTGGAGCCGGGTCCACGAATTAAGGCGATTCCAGTCCGAGAGGAAGTGAAATGAGCAGCACCTAAGACCACTGCGAGTCAGACTCCGTTGGACGAGCGCAAAGGTCGAAGAACGCGCGATTCAAGTTGGCAACACGCCACGAAATCAGATGCCCGCAGCGAGATTGCAGCAGAGGCAGCGGAGAAAGATGTGTTCCCAGAGGGAAGACACTGAGCGCGAGAGCCTGAACGAACCCACGAACGGCATGAACCCAGGCTCTTTGGCCGTCGGAACTTGGAAGCAGTGTTGGCTTAATGCTTAAGGCCTTAATTCAGTTAAGGATTATTAAGGCCTTAACATAAGGGTTAATGGGGGAGCCTCCGAGCCGTTAAGGCTTAAGGATCCGGCCCGGGAGCGGCCGGACTTCGGGTGGTGCCGGATTTCAACCAAAGCTCACGCAGTTGAGAAACAGAGATGAAGAAATGGGACATTTGGACCTTTTCCAGCAATATTACAGCACACAGTGCGGCGACTAAATTTTCTGGATGACCATAGATCAGCAGGTTGAACTTCTGAAAGCTATGCCAGCTACCGTGCCAGATACAGAGGATGATCCAGGCCTGTGGTGACTGAATGATGACCATGAGAGCGGCTCTTCATTGCCTTGGCCACTTTTTGGCACCTTCGTGCAATTCTTAGAGCAGTAGAATTGAGCGTAGGAAACTATTTCCTAAAATGGATATAAGCCCTTAACCCTGCCCTTACAATTAAGCCTTAAGCCTTAATAACCCTTAACGGCCGGGAGGGAGAGTCCATAAGGGTTAAGAGCCAACACTGCTTGGAAGCCAGGGGTGATGATCGCATCACTCGCCAACGGAGCGATTACGTCACCCACCTCCCTCATCGTCGGCGCAGCCGTCCCCGCCACCATCCTCGTCATTGCCGGCGCTGGCATCCGCCGCAGACGAAGAGCTAAATATTACTGAAGGTAAGCCCAAGAATAAACCCCAACGACCAGGAATGGGGAGGGGGAAGATAGCGTACTGAGGACTCGGAGCAGCTCCTCTCGCGCGCGTGGATGGCGTCGGCGCCGTCCGAGCATTGGGGCTAACAGTCTCCTCAACCTGCCCTCCTCCCGAGAATCCCTTCGAACGCGTCATTTCCGCCACCGAGTGTGACGCACGCCATGCACAGCTGTCCCCCACGCGATCCCGTTCTGGCGCTCCCAGACACCGTGCGCTTGGTCTAGCGCGCGGGCCTCAGTCTCATCCTCGCCCGCGCCCGCCCTGCGTCTTGCACGTATAGAACTCCCCCGCGAACAGCTGTTGCAAATCGGAGATTTCAGGTGGGTCTTCTTCGTGCTGCTTTCATTTTCTCCCGCAGCCCATTCCGCCAGGGCTCCGTCCGTCCCCTCGCGCCCCGCGCTCGCTGAAGGCGTTCCTCGCCTCGCATCGGTTATGTGGCATCCCCAAGCGATAGGCACTTCGGGAGCGGGCCCAGGAGGTGCGTCTCATCGCCTCTGAGTTTGGTATCGCTGAGCGTTGACAGTAGGCTCCATCGTGTCGTGCGCTTATTCCCCAATATGTGGTCATGCTGTTAGGTGTGTCTCGTTCGCTGAACGGATCGACGGCGCGGCGCTGAACGTTTCGCCGCCAATCTTACTTACAGCCCGCCGCGCTCCTGCTTCTGGGCGGTATATCCGTCCCTGCACTGCGCTCGCGTCTGCATGTATCTACTTGCCCAGCCGCTCCGGTGCGCCTCGCGTCTCCCCTTCCCCTCTCTGACCGCGCCCCCTCGCTCGCAGGTGTCGTCCGTACTGTATGTGACGTGCAGCAGCGTACGTCTCATGCTCAGTTTTGTACCTCCAGGGCGCACTGGTGCACGAGTCGCTCGCTGCAGTGCTGCTTCCCCTCGCCCTTCGCTGTATTCGCCTCGCCGTCATCTGGGGCGCACCGTACGGGATGTCGCTCGAGGGCTTCGGCATGCCGGCGCATGCCGCCTGGCTGGGCCCCCCGCGCGAGTCGTAACGCGTGCCATAGGTGGCGTGGTCAATTTTATGCCGGCGATGGTGCGCCGAAGGCGGAGGAGGCGCGAGTCCCGCTCTCCGGTCCTCCTTCCCCCGTACTCTTCGCCGTCCTCCAGGCGCAACGGCACAGCGCATCATCGAGTGCACGCGCGTGCTGCGCGCCGGGCGCGGGGGCGATTGCGCATCGACGTAATGTGCCGCTTGCCGGGGCGCTGGCTGTGGCCCGGACGCGGGCGGCCTCCGCGTGGATATCTGCACGGTGGGCGGGATGCGGGCCCGTAGCTCGGGGCGGCAGCGAATGGCCCCCCACTCTCGCTCTCACTGCCACCGCGTTTATGTCTCATCTTACCGGGCGCGTCCGGAAGGGAGGAAGGGCATCCCGGTCCGGGATCCTCTTCCTTCTCCTCTCTCTTGCGTGCACACCCTCTGGATCTGCTAGACCGCCTATAGTTGTGTTCAACGCCCTCTCTTCTGTCCCTAACTGCTGGCATTGGACAAATTTACCTCTGTTACTTATGTGCGTGGCTGATTTCTCCTCGATGACTGAATGAAGGACCATGTTGGCTGATCAAGGATGGCACTGATACGCCGGAAGGCCAAAAAGCGAGACAAAATTACAGCGTCTATCTTCCTTTCCCCCATAGCGTGCCATCTTGATGTTTCGCCACGCTGGCCAATACCCGCCCACCCAGGCCCGAGCCGTTCTGACCGATCCCGAAGATAAGCCGCACGCAACAGCACTTCTTGGCGCGTCGTGCCGTTTTTGGACCTCAACTTCACGCCTGCACTCACACACTCTCCGGAGCGCCTGATCGGGCTTGCACGACCTGTGCTGCCGCGCGCGGCACACCGACCCCCGCATCCCATCCGCGGCCTGCAAGGCGGACATGCTGTGTACACCGCGTGTCAGCGCGCCCGGGCAGGCGTCTTGCATGTGGACGTGTTCAAGATCACCACCTGCTGCTCTGTCGTTGTGTCTCCCTAGTCAGACTATATATCAAAAAAAAAAAAATTGGAAAATTGGGAGAGGAGAAAAAAACCTCGTAAGCATGGCTGTGTCTTGCCCTCGCGGGCAGGGCTGGCGTTCGGATTACGGACGCAGAGTCACAGTGCGAGGTCGGCGGCACGCGAGTAGCGGAAGATGCATCGGGAAAACAGCTGGGAAAACCGTGCGTGTTGGCCGCGTGACGGCGAGTTGGCTGATCGAAGTGATTTTGGCCGTGCAGATATTTTGGGGTCCTTGCGTGAGTACCTCCGTGTTCCGTCTCAATGTCAGGGCCCCCCATTTAGACAGTTCGGTTACTTTTGGCAGCGCGAGACACCCTGGAAATTGTACTTGTAAAGTGGCGCAGCGTCAGATGCGTCGGAGAATTATAATAGGAAGGTTACAGGTAAAATGCAAGGGACTAATGGACGTCCTTGCACAGTGCAACATGTGGCAGACAGATATTTCGGGCCCTGCTGATTGTGATGGCAGTGGATCTGGACCTGGGATGAGTTTCGGCATGAAGGCGTTCGTCAAGGGGCTGAAGCTTCGAGGAAGATCCATTTCCTCTCCCAGATGTATTCATCTTGCATGAGCGCACGAAGCAAGGTTTTGAGCTTACTGACATGTAGGTTTTGCGGGGGAAAGGGGGTCCTCGGCTGAATGGTTACGAAGGAGCTGAATCACTAACATGGAGTCTGAAGCCCTGCGAGCAGAGCCCGAGAGATACTCCACGAAAGAGGAGAAGTCGAAAAGAAAAGAATGTGGGTCAGGTCCCCGGGATGGCTGACGAGGTACAGCTTGGGTACAACGCTATGACGCAGCTCACTGCATAGTCAGTGCGAAACCACTGTGCGAAACCAGGACTGTCAGTGAGTCGTTCCGTGTACTGCAATTATCCTGTGTAATAGCTAGGTGGGGCGCTCACATGCAATCCTACTGTCAATAAGGACTCTAACTGAGCCTCAACCCGGCGCACCCGCTCGTTCAATGTCTCGGCTCCGTGTCTGCCAATTTCCATGTCAACATCGGCCGGCGCCTCGTCCTCCGGCCGGGTGCGAATGAGATCCGCCTGGGACGAGGTGCCGGTCCCCGGTTCGCTCCCGGGTTCCAGGTGAATACTGGGGAGAGTGGGTGGCACCACTGTTTCCGAGGCGGGCATTTCCTGGATAACGTCCACGTATTACCGCGGGAGCAGGCTTTGTTTGATGCATCGTTGGCGTCTTTTATACCATGCTACGAGGAGCAGGACTCCGACAAGGAGGCCGACGGCCCCCACAGATCCTGCGATCACCGCAGTCCGGACGCTCTCTCTAGAACGTGAGAGATGTGCCTCGATTAAAATTAAATCAAGAGTACTTGTACTTGTCCGATGTCTTGAATCCATTCCCCGGTATACTTGAGCTTGTCATGCTCGGAACCGTTATTCTCGGGCTCGCCGTGTTTACAACCGTCACACTTGCGCCTGGAGGCGCTACTTCACTTGAGGCAGTTATCCCATTGCGCGTAGCATCAGGAAAAGCCTCCCCAGATAATTTGGCATAATTTGGCGAAAAGTTGGTCAAATTATCTCAAATTATCTTGGTTATCTCGAGTTCGTCAAATGTCATGGAATAATCTTACCCCGCCGAGAACGGAGCCAAATTCCGTGAACTTTCTGCGAACTTTCTGTGAACTTTGCGTAACATTCTGGCACATTACTGTATAGTTTCGATCAATTCTCCCCACCTGTGACCTGTGACCCGCAGATTTGAACTTGAGTATTCGTAAATCCACCAGAGCGCCCGTGACAGCCCAAAAATGTTCGTAAATGTGGTGGAAAGGTCGCAGGGATGAGCCTAACACACTGCTGGGCCTCCGTGGTCACATCACTCAGTTGCATTGTGCCAGTTCTCAGTTAACTGTGGTGTTTCTGTACATCGGATGTTCGAAACTGCTTCCTCCATTTTCTTTTGTTGTATTTTTGGCATTGTGAAATATTCCATGGCCCGCAAAGTGAACAGCCTTTGCGAAAGGTACTTAAAACTTGAATCCTATGTATTTCTGCTACGGGCTTTATTTTATAGTACCCCAACCCCAAATCTGACCTACTTGCCAAGCACATTGCCGAATCAAAGCGGTGTAGATCATCAGATCACTTACATGACCTTTTTTCTGCGCATTCGCCCTTGATCCCGCTGCTTTCTTCGCAATGAGTGGCCTTCCCAACATGATCAAAATCCCGGATGGGCCAGAAAAGCTCTCGCTACCTTCCCCCCCCCCCCCGGTCTCCAGCCTCATCAACTTTCAGTTGCCGCCACAGCGCAAATCCACCGGATCACATCAAACGTGAGAGCACGGCGCCAAAGGCGAAAAACAGGGTTTTTTGGTGGTCTCTGGGCGATTTCGTGACTCTTTTCGCATATTCGAATATGCCCTCGGTGACCTGTGACAGGTACAAATATTTTCTTAAATTTTGGGGCCTGTGACCCGTGACATACGAATTGATCGAAACTATACAGTATTTGATCATATTGGACAGAAGGATTGGCATTATCAAAGTAGTGTAGGACAGGATGCAAATACTATACGAATGAAGTTCAAATAACTTACCTCGCTTCTAGTTACTCTTGATCTTGCGGTACTTGAATAGAAAGAAAAGGTACTGTGGAGAAGAACACTCACCCCGCTCCAAACTAACTGTACTGTAACGCCAAGTCAGAACATCAAGGTTATCACTCGGAAATAATACACAGCCCGATAGATGTCTGCAATCAATGACTGACGGAAAGCCAAAAGAAATTGGAAGAATAATCTGGAGGCATAGTAGTGGAACCGCTTAGCCTTCCGTGCAACTCATTAGGCGGGCTTATGGCTGTAATATTATTATTTGCAACACAACCTACTGTTTTTCATGGCCATTTACACCACTCTGGGTATGTTGAAATTTTGTTTGCACAGGGTTGTCCATCGACTGCAGAATTTATACATGATAATGCAACAGAATGACACAGGTTCCGGAGTGCCTCGATAATTACACAACCACATTTGTCTCATAAAATGACGCAGGTCGACGTGCCGGACATTTGCACAGGTTGAACATTGACCTAAGATGCACAACTGCAAATCATTCCAAGATTCACTACTTCATACTTCATTGTAAAAATGAAAATGAACACGCAGCTGGGTGACTCCTACAAAATACAGTGAACTTTGAATGCCCAGTGGGAATTCATTAATCCCCGACACCAACGCCCTGGTAGAAACCTCAAAGCATGTCCGTTTTGTTGAAACCCCGGACCGTTCGATCCCGGTGAGGCTCCCGCATCTTCCATCCCCTCCACAGATACTGTATTTCATCCAGAGGATCGGACGGGGTCTGCATACTGTTTGACTAAGTGTCCTAAAAAATACTAGACAATAAACGTGTACATCGGGCACGTACTCTGGGGTTGAAAAGATGAATGAAATCTGTCGTTGCGGCCGCGCTTCCCCTCCTTATGCAAATGGGCTGCCGCAATGCCGCTCCGATCCGAGGATCGAATGCACTGATGGTGCGTGCTCTAATGGCCGGTCACCGCACTGATCTTGACATAAAAATAGGACCAGGTAAAAATATACAACCCTGTGTTTTTCTTTTGGAGCGAACCAGGGGTGGGCATATTTTTCGGCGAGCAGAAACAGCTGTGTATCTAGATAAGTATAACCAACCGTGAATTTTATACGAGATTTGAAGGTGTGTATATTTCCTTTGCGGCATGCTGTGCTAATTTCTGGCAAGAACCTTCAGCTGTGTAAATTTCTTTGCCATGTCACCACCTGTGTTCCTTTTGCAAATGATGAGGGTGTGTCAATTGTACCGTGGGCATATGAACCTGTGTATAAAGATGAAAATGTCAGCAGGTGGTGTCAATTTTAACCAAAAAACACCAGGTGGTGCACAAAATAATAATGTTAAACTATTACAGCCATAATAATGTCCCAGTATTACCCCCATACGGGCTCTTGGTACATAGCAATGCAAGAAACACTGAAGAAACGACGCAAAAAATAGATAAATACAGAGGTAGCTTGACGTGAAACAGATTGCACACTTCAGATTGTGTGATTGTTTGAATGCAGAGAAAAGAGTCAAAGATGTCACCGGTCAAGAACGACTTTCATCTGGCGCAGAAAAGATGACAAATAACGATCCTAAAAAATAAAATTTGAGGACTCATAATAATCAAACCCCGAGTCGAACGGGGAGATTCCAAACAACATCTCTGTGATACAGCAAGTGAGTGCGGACCATGCGCCACCTATTCTACTCTATGGCAGTACTCACTCAATGATCAAATCAAATCAAATATCAATTAAAGTGCGCGCGGGCCCCTGGGGGCCCATGTGGCACTATACTATGTACAGTGAGTTATTCTAGCTGTTATAGATGGGGTACTGGGAGTGCGTGGACGGAGGAGGGAGCGGATAACGCGGGACAGTGCTATGATGGTAAATGTAAGATGCGGGTCAAAGCGTGGTGTCTAGACGGGTTCGAGTCAATGCTGTATGTAATGAATAGGTGAATGAGATTGAGGTGGGGAGAGAGAAGAGAAATAGAAAGAGAGAAAGAGGGGGGCGAATTCAGAGTGCGTAGCGGGGGAAAGGACCGGTGTCGCGGACGAAGGCGAGGACGGGGTGCGGGTCGGACTTGGCAGAGATGAGGCGGCGGAGTGAGAAGCGCGCAGTTCCGAGGCGGATGATGAGGAGCAGGCGCTGACGACAGTAGGCTGGGCACGCGAGGAGGAAGTGCGACACTGTCTCCGGGACGAGGCAGAGAGCGCAGTCACTCAATGATACTCAGCTCTTTGTGAGGTGTGCTCAAACAAAATTGAAGGAATCACTGTGTTCCGACCCATCGTAGTCAGAGAGGAGTCGGAGATGTCTGACAACATGGTCCGACACCTGGAGGCAAAGTACTAACCTCCACATTCAACTCTTACTAAGGCTGTAGTTGGCAAAACCGGGATTCTATGGTATTGGCTTGAATTTCGCCCATACGTCCTGGGAAGGGTAGCTGAGTCTGCAATATATAATTATATATCCACTAGGTGCTATAGTAGATAGACGTGGCCTCACTACGTGGAGTAGACCCAGATAGGGCGTGGAAGTCAGAGCTCCTGACTATGAGCCCTGTCATATGGGCCATAACCAGCTACATAAGCGGACAAGTGGATCTCGCACCAGACCCCCGGAACACCGCCACCATCGGCACTCATCAGACCACTCTAGATGTCCACCGCTGTCGGATCGCGCCCAGCTTGCCCCTTGATGTGTCGGTCACTCTGAAATTTGCCCTGGCCCTCCTTATGCGCTAATTCCTGTTTAATATGCCCGAAGACAGAACTGGGATCTTCAGTTTGACTGATTCACGTTTGAGTCACCTGCATTGAGAATTAACAAACTTTGCTATCCCCACTGAGTCTGCACTGTAGTAAAATTATGTACCTCTTGCATGTACATCTTGCTATGTACGGAGGGGACGACGGGATCCCCGGCAGCCAATTGCGAGACTGAAGTTCAGCCCCGGTATTCATCTGTTTGCTGGTGTCGAAATATTAACCTCGCTTCGCTACGTAGAGTTTCCCCATGCAAGTCCCTGAGAAGGGACACTCTCCGCTCCATCCCTCCCTCGAAGTCTACAAACCGCTCCCGCCAACAGAAAACAGTGCCTTCGAAGACGAGTGACCTCGCCTGAATTCGAACCAGGGGTTCCTGCATAAGCGTCCGTGTGACTGGTACCCATACTGCAGGCAGGCGTGATTCTCTTCGCCACTAGGTATGGTGGTTCCTTTCACTGGTTGAAGATTTCGAATAATTCACTGAAAAAATTGATGAATTTTGTTTAAAATAATACAGCAGTTTTTCACGTTTTCCCTTTTATTTTGTATTTTTCACCTCAAACTTTTGAAAATGATTCAAGTTTTTCACCTACATTTTTGGCAAAAAAACTTCTGTAAAATTTAAAATACTGTTGTTGAAACTTGTTTAAAAAAATTCACCTCCATTGTCAGTGAAACATTATCTGTATAATCCGAAATACTTGTGGTGAAACTTATTTTAAAAAATTCACCTTCGTTTTCAGTGAAACCTCATCTGGATTATCCAAAATACTTTTGGTGAAACTTGTTTAAAGAAAATTATCAACTTAGTTTCACATTTTTCATCTTCATTCCAAGTTAACAAAGTTGTGAAAACCTTTTAAAAAATTCACCTATTTGTTTGGTGAAAAACTGCTGTATTATTTTAAACAAAATTCATCAATTTTTTCAGTGAATTATTCGAAATCTTCAACCAGTGTTTGTACAAAAAATCAAAATCCACGTGTGAAAGAGATCCCGGCGCGCGCGAAAGAGATCAATGTGCACGCGAAAGAGATCAATTGCGCGCGCGAAAGAGCGTCGACTAATTGTTCTATTTCAGATTAAAGACAGTGACAAACCAACGATATCGCCCCTCTCTGTGCATTCTCCGCGGATTTCAGTCAAATTTCAGTGTCTGGAACCTCGACCTTAAGTTGACATCGTAATCCTGACCGGGGAAGCTGGTCATCAGTCCGCTGTGAGGGAAAGCGAATCAGTGGTCTTCCAAGACACGATTTTTCACCAACAGGTCAGAATTTCAACTTGATTTTACAGCTCTTTGCAGAACTTAGAGCGTGGATCAAATTGTTATCAAAATGTGATCAACACATATACGGCCACTGTGTTCTCAGTTCTCGTCCGATTTCCTGATGAGTATGCACATTGGACTCGCAATGTAAATCCACACAGGATGGTATGCTCAGAATTTGACACTCCAAGTTTCAAAAAATGGCCCCAGAAGCAAGCTTTCTGCATATATCAGATCTAGCAGCATCTAGATGGGTTTGGATTGCACTGCTAACATGCCCAGAGATCAGAGCATCAAACGGTGACCAATTTTGGGGAACCATTGCATGAGACCTATATCAGGAATTCATGATCTGAGCATGCCATCCGTTAGATAGTCAACATAAATCTATCATATCAAAAGTGTGGATCCTCCAGAGGGTAAAAATCAAAGTTAGAGGTGATATATAGACAAGTACTTGCTAAACTTCATATTTGGCCGAAGAAGTCCACCTCTGTCTCAAAACCAAAGTGTGGAGTACAATCCACTGCGGAACGTCTGGCCGAACTGATTGAGCCTAGTCTCGAGTGAATTGGGCTAGAATTGAGCCCACAGGAGGCGATATATGTTTGGGATCACATTTTGATAAAAATTTGATTGTGCCCTAAGTTCTGCAGAGAGCTGTAAGGTTCGAGTCGACCAAGGTTGATCAACCAGATAAGATAATATGATTAGATTAGATTCGATTGGGCGGTCTTCACTAAGTTCATGTTGACTTTGCTAACACGGGAGTCAGGGCAGTAGTGACCAAAACAAAGAGGAAGAAAGAGAGGCAACTAATAGTATGACACAGATGGTGCTCCATACCAATATTAATGTCGAACGGCAGGCTTTTTCGCAGATTGGGCGCACATATCATGGTGTATGCATATTCAGCATTGAAAGCCTCAGGAGGTATATTAACACATCCATGCGCAGGCTCTGCATGGAGATACGAAGATACGATTGATACGACCGGCTGCGCTAATACTTGTGTGTAGATTAATTTTGTGGGTGTTGCACAGCCACTCGGCTTGCCTACGGCTTGATGACACAGGCTGTCTGACGTACTTTTCTTTCGCGTGTGCTGCGCCTTTCGCGGTTTTTTATACAAACAAACCTTCATACTAGGTCTATTTCTTGCAGCAGGCATCATAGACTCATGCAGCTCTTTCTGCCAGTGCGATGAGAATCAAGTACTCACTACACTCTGCCTGTCGCACTCAGATAGCGTGGGACATACAAGGCTTACTTGCAGCTTTAATTTGATACTTGCGCTTTAGGGCCATTGCATGCGCATGGCAAAACGAGTCCGGTTGGGGTTTTCCATTTCACGTTCGGATCAAACTCGGCGCCGCTCGGCAACTCATCCAGTAACTCCTCGCCAACTCCGATCAATTGCACCGACTTAGCATCTCATGGCCGCCGGCTGCCGCTACTAGTCTGTCTTCAGGTGCGTGCATATATCACAGCTACCGCATGTTTCTCTCCGCATCGGTGCAAGCCCATCATATCCACACTGCCGATGTCTTCCTGTTGCTGGAGGCATCTTCGACCCGTTGTTATCCCATCATGAAACCAGACGGCATCGTATGCATCGATAAATCTACAGGTGAAATGCCCCTGACCGCCATACACAATCCCCCTCAATTTCATCTTAATCAGAGATCCATTGCAGTCAAATCCGAGTTCCCTGTCGAAGGATAACCTTGGATGGTTTATGTCTAACAGAATAACCGGAGGCACGTCTCTTATCAGGCTTAGCATAACCAGTCTGGTACGGATATTATTCAGCCGGCAAGCTGGACAATTTTGCCGACCTTCGGCCAAATAATTTGTGAACCACTCTTGTATGCGCACAGGACTAGCATATTCTCTTCTTGCACTCAACCCGGCCGACATTGTAGCTTCGAAAATACCGTGGTTAATCGGATCGGCAAAGCCACATGCCGGACATGATTGTCTGCCGATCGCGTATGACTTGCTCGGGAACAGCATCGATGCGATACGATCTATGGAGCAAGGATTGGGACCATACGGGAAATCCTCCGGATTCATTGCATTCATCTGCCGTCTGACTTCATCTCTAGCTTGCTCCAAAGAGCCGGTACCTTGGACCACAGATCGCAGGCCCAGTGCGAAGACACCCATCAATCTGCTCAGACCCGTGAAGTCCCTCGACCATCTTACATGATCTTCGGACCATAGATTCAATAGGATTGTCAAGGTAGCATCATAGGCACAGCTGTGGTTCTGTGAATCCCATATTAACCCACTAGGAATTCGGCGGGGATTGGAGCTCCTGGCTTCATCAGCGGTCACAATTATGTTCCGTTCTGGATGACAGCCTTGGGTTCCCTGGTTTTCTTCTTTTTTGACGCGCTTGGGTGCTGAATCAACACTTACGGCCGGATTTTTCCGTTTTTTACTCTGTGTTATCGAAGGTCTCCACTCGCTGTAAGGTACTGCTTCGGGTATGCGAGGACCCATCGTTGAATTCCACCTCATCGCAGGATGGAAATGTGCAGGGTCAGCATGGTTTGATTTCCAGGCATAAAATGACCGGATGAGCCGACGCCGGTACAAACCAGTGACAGTGCGCGGCAGCAGTCCCTCACATCTCAGTCGTGTTATCTCGTCTAATATTTCTAGCTCTCGCAACTCTTGCCGCAGATAGCCAAAAATTCCACTGGTAATTTTTTTAGCCGTGAAGCCCTGAACAATAATTGTTCCCTTTGCAGTGAACCCTCGAGAAAGAGCCACATAATATGAACGGTGATCTTTGCAGTTTGCGAGCTCAACGGGGTTGTGTTCCCTTGATTTTCCCTGGGATGTGTAATCTGTCATTCCGAAATTAAGCAAGGCAACCACCTGTTCTCTCAGCACTGACAGGAGTGTGTCGTCTGCCAAGAGGACGGTGATGTGGGTAACAGTTCTCACCAATGGTACTATGTTCGGAGGCAAGCCTTCTACCTGTATATTCCTCGGTGGTTTGACTAACTGGACGAACAGTGTATCAAGTATTCTTTGCCCAATCGGGCCTACACTTTCGTCCCATCCAACTACTAAGCCTTCTTGGCCCTTTGTTATACACATCTCCGTGGCATCGTTCGATCGTAACATGACAGGCATTCCTAAGCACAATGATAATTTGCCTGGTATGAACTCATTGGTGGTACAAGGAGGCGCATCCCACAATTTTGTTTGCAGAGACTTAGTCATTTTCTTGATCTCAGATTGAACGCAACCCTTCCACTTGGCTTTATCTACAGACCGAGCGCTGATCCTATCCACAGAGCAAAAATCTACGAGAGTTTGGTTCGTGTCTTCTGCAAATCGCCGAGCACCCATCTGATTTAATGCGTCTTTCTGGCTGTTCCGAGCCGTGATTATTGAAACGTCGCGGAAATCTCTGGTGTTTAATTTAGGATTTTCAGGACGGAAACCAGCTATCCGAGATTCCAGGAACTCGATGTCTTCCGGTGTACATGCACCGTATCTCATGTTTTCCAAAGCCGTCCGGAGCTTGTCATCTTCAGGTGTCCGTTTCGTCTGTCTCATGTTCTGCCGCAGGATAACCACTGTGTTAAATTGGTGCCACAAAATGCGGCCGAGTACGGCATTCTGGTTTCTCTGATCTACGGCATCAGACACTTGGAGAGTCACCTTTCCACTGTAAAGCGAAGGGCCAGACATCGGTGGTAATTGTGCAAAGTCACCTGCCACAACCATACTCAGTGAACCGAAGGAGTCATCATGAACATTGCGTGCCTTGGCTGCTTGAGTAGCTAGAGACTGAAGATCATTGCAAGACACCATCGATATCTCGTCTAGGAATACATAGTCAACTCCTTGCAAACGCTCATTCACGGCAGCCAAGGAGGCGCCCTCATTTCGAATTCCATCTATATCATCGTGATTCTTACTTTTGGATTCTCTGGGAATTTTAAAGACGGAGTGATATGTGGAGCCGTTTAACAAGGCGGCAGTTGAACCGGTAGGTCCTAAGACAATAAATCTGTGTTCTTCCTTCCTTCGCGTAAAAAAATCAATAATTGCATGAAGCACTTGAGTTTTTCCGGTTCCACCCATCCCTCCCATATACATCCTCAGCGGCATCACTGGAGCGCCCGACGCATGGTCTGCCACGATTTTGAAGGCTCTGGACTGCTCGGTGTTTAATTTGTAAGACATTACAATTGCAGACATGATGTCTGAGTTCGTCTGAGCATCTATATTGGACTTGTGGTTGAAATAATGGTGCGGCAATATACTAATCCCTTCCCGCATTTTTTTCTCCTTGGTGTCCTGGGCTGACACCGGGGGAAGATTCGACAACTTGTTCGCGGTCAGGGCCATCCGCTGGTGCTTTACTATGCTTGCCCATTCAGCTCTTGGTTTGAACGGAGGCATGAGTCTATCAAGACGTGCACGAGGCAAACCGTCCTTGCATGCATCGAGCCACCCATTAGTCTGCATTATATTTCGAATACTTTTAGCTTCTGCGAGAAGCTTCAGAGTTTTGGGACCCTTTTCGGTGTCGTCGTCAGCGTCCACCATCTCATCGTCATCTGATCCGTAGTCGAAATCATTAAGGTCATCTGCAAATTTATCTTTATAGCTCATAAAATTGGGAGGGAACAAACTAGTGCCGGCGGCCTTGGCCTCAGCCATTTTTTTCTTCATTTGTGCAAAATGGTCGTCTCTGGCATCGTTACACTCGTATCGAACGTTGAAGTTGCGCATCAGTTGATTTTGGCGAGGCGTAAAGTCGTGTTCTTTGAATGCCTGATCCCAAGTAGAAATAGAGTCTTTCAAGTCTGCTGGCGACCTCCAAGGCTTAAATAAGGTAAGCATTGTCATGCAGTACGCTGCACGGTCACCTTTATCTGAGCGAGGCAATGCACCTCCAATGAAGTTTGGAATTACGCTTGTTAATTTTTCGAATCGGCAGATCACAGAGTGAGATAGGAATAAATCGTGGTCCGGCGTGAAAGCATGTCTCACCGGGCGCCTGGATTTGTCTATCCGAGCCTGCTTTTCGAGTATCACATCGTCATCATCGTCAGTTTCCCAATCGGAAACATCATCTTCCTGGAGGTGAGCTGAAGACCGAGTGTCTGACGGTTCTGGCACTTCATAGTCTTCGAAATCATCGTCCCGTTCATCCTCAAGATTGTCTTCGTCCTCAGCAGAGCCCTCCTCCTCGTTCAGTCTCTTCATGGCCGCCCGATGGTAATCAGTGTTCAGATATTTTGCCCACCGCAACTCTCGCTCAAATTCTGCACGCTCGCGTTCCGTGCGTTTCTTCTTTTCCGAGCATTGAATCCATTCGTAAAGTGTCACATTGTTGTACACGACAGGCCTGTATCTGTAATTATCAACTCCAGAGGCTGGAATATATTTACCGTCTTGTCTCCCGATAGGAACACGCTCCTCGTCGTCCTGCTGCTCATCGGATCCATCTCCCATAACATCTGAGACCCAGAAGATTCTAATAAATTGAACGTAAGGACGCCATGCGAAAGTCACATACTTGTGGCTGGCGTAATGGTCAGGATTATCCAGAAGATACATAGATGCCATGGGGCTCCCTATTTCCATTTTAGCACTCATAGAATTGACCATTTTACGGAGCATGTGTCTTGCCTGCTCCTTATCTTTGACCGAGCCTCCAATCATCTCCGAATTCTTCTCGAACACATCATACACAGACGCGAACATTTGATAGGACTTTAGGCTCAGTTTCGATATATAATCTGAAACGTACGATACAACAGCCTTGACTGCAGTACCAGATAGTAAACTCGTAACGTCCGAGTTGCATCTACACAGATAAGTAAGTATAGGGTTAGTTGTATTCATCATGGACTCTAAGTGCCGCACATTAACATGCCCATCTGCAGATATCTCGGAAGCCTGATACACGTCCCGAGGGAATCTCGCTCTACAAACTCCAGATTTAGTCAGACAACCCTTGCGCTCGCGCCGGATTTTGAAGTCCTCAGCTTTTTTGGTCTTCTTCTTGCTCTTGCGCCATTTTGCTTTGGCTTCTTCGGCTCTGTGATGCTCAACCGATAAATAATGGTCATGAATATTAGAACGAACCAACAAATCATCAACTTCTAATTGATATCCATCCCACCATTCTGCACTTACCTTGCAGCGAGCACAATTAGGGAGACAAGCTGAGCTGACACATAATTTCGGGGGAGCAGTTCCAAAAGTCTGGGTAGGTGGATGATACGGCGACCCATCTTCTAGTTCGTCATCGCTGTCAGCATCAGGGGGCAGAGGTTCTACCTTACGCTTTAAAATTACAGCGTCTCTTGTGCCGTTGAAAAATTCCGCCCTGTGGCAATCCTCAAGGTAAGCAATCAATCGTTTGCGAAATTTAGACGATGGCTTCATTATACGATCCCGTATTTCCTGGGGAGACAACGAGTTAGTTATCCATATAACTGCATGTGCATGGAGCGTCAGCCGTCCTTGCTGCTCTACAGTCGCATAGAAAGCATTGGTATGCCCAAAGACTCCTCTATCCTCGCTCTCCCACCCCAATACGTCGGAAATAAATGCCTGGACCATGTAGTGGAAGAACCGAGCGGCTCCTACGGGATTGCGGGACATTAGCTTGTTGCGCTCCGCAGACGTACGAATTTCGGGCCGGTACACAGTATCAGTTTGTGCATAATACAAAGCAAGAGGATGGTGAAGATCATTCCAGGCCACGGTGACGAACCAAGTGGGAGCATTGAAGAACGCAATGGTAGACCAGATTTCATTGCGCATGTATTTCTTGGACGTCACTGATCCTTGCACGTGGCCAGCGACGGCATCTAGATCTTTTATCAGATCGAAGCAAATCTGCTCCGCACTACTACTCGGTTTAACATGCTCGCCGGCCAACAATCGATCCGCTATTTTCCCAGCTACCTCTGGATCGACGGCCATGAGTCGGCGCGATATAGAATCAAACTTTGCCCGCTTTGCAAGGAGGATACTGTGGGTTGAAGCAGCTTTGAGTTGTTCATGATTAAATGCAACCATGGGAAAGTACGTATCTAACTGGAAGCGCTTATCGTGGTACATTAGAAGGCTTTTCTTTCTCGTTGTATCACCCTGCTTATTGGCATGGCTAGGATGGCCTATTCCGCCCTTCCCGTAGGGGAAAAGCCATGGAAACATGCCAGGGTATGCGCCCACATTGTCGTACATGCTGATGGGAAGTTCTGACCTTCCAATGCCGAGCATGCTCCCTTTATGCGTTAAGTGCTGGAGGGCTACCGATTTAATTGTCTTCATCGTCGCTGTTGCATACTCCGTGCCCGTTAAACCATGGACAGCAAAAGTGCACTTTCCTGTGCGGGTGCCATATTCTCGGGGAGTCTCATTTACTGCGGTCGTTCCAGCTGGAACTGAATCGGTAATCTCCTCCTTTGTCCTTCTCCAGTCAACGACCACAGGGATATCACGATCTGCGTAGGAGGCTAGATTTTCGTGCGAAATTTCTAGATCAGCATAGCCCTCGTGGTTCAGTTTCAGCCATTCTAAGGCATCTACCACCTTATTTTTACGCACAAGCATAGGGGTTCTGTCGAAATCCTCTTGGGTGGGTGCCGCAGACCCCATAAAAACAAAGGCCAATATCTCGTTCATTTCATCCCTTGAAGGTGGAAGCTTATTCAATATAGACAAAACAGGTTGGGAAAACATTATGGCGTTCGCGCTCATCCGGACCCGCCCTGAATTCACACGTACGACGCACCGGTTGTGTCTGATCCGAGCGATCATTATACCTTCAGCATATGTTAAATCTTGTAACTGAGCGGGGACAGCACCAATCCAATTGTGCCGAACTAAGGCAGTTCTTGGGATAACCCCATTATCTAGACAAGTTTCGCAATCCACACAGATATTTTTGCAGCCCTCAGCAAGCACAGGACCCTCAAGCTCTTCGATTGGATTACTTAGACTAAATCTCTCCTTTCGGGTGACACCTTTTCGGATTAAAAGTGCAAGGCTACCTTCGTATTTGCTCAGAGGAGTGAGAAACTTACGCTGCACTAGGGAACCGCAGACAGCACAACCGGACTCAACAAAAGATTTCGGCCTCATGGTTCGACAATGTTTTGTAAGAATTTTATGAGCTTGTGCCATGGACAAAGGCAGCGGTGGGAATACAGTGTCTTTCAATCGACCAGTGAGTTTCTTCCGCAGCATTCTTAATTTGCGAGCTGTCTTTTGCTTATTGGCGGCATCGAAAGACATCCGTGCAGCTGTGCTCACCCCGTGCTTTTGTTTTCTAGGTCTCGGGCTTATGGTGATCTGAACCGGTCCTTTCATCGATTTTTGTTGAACTGAAACATTCGCGAATATCGAGACTATGTCTGCACACTCGAGTTGGGTACAATCATGATCTGCGAACATGTTCCGACAATCTTCAGCTGGTAATCTAACGGGCAACCACATGTTATGCAACTTAGCTAAGCGTACGAGCTCCATTTTCGTAAGTACGCGCAATATATTGGACGAGGGTATTCTGACAGATATGCAGTTTTTATGACGAGCCAAAACGTCGGCAACATCTGCTGTTTTACATTGGAATTCAAAAGAATAATCCATGTGCTCCCACGAGGGGATTCCGTTCGCATTTAACAAGTATGGGGCCAACACCCTGCCAGGTATAGTCTGTCGTACTCCGCCTCCCATCAATACATGGTCAGGATGAACGGCACGATCAATATCGAGCGCAGATGGAAAACATCTCCCAACAAGTGTGAGGACTGACTTGAGCATGTAGTACACCATGCGGCTGCCTCTCAGGAACAGAATATGGGTGAACACCCCATCCATCGGGCATAATATTAACACATGGGTAAAAAACCCGCACATCATGCATAAAACTTGGGTGAGTAACCCGCCCATCGGGCATTTAAATGCCAAAAGGCGGCCCGTCGGGCTGGTATGCTTTGCATTAGATGCTAAGCGTGCCGCGAAACCCCGTCGGGCACTCGTGAGGCACAAATCGTAGATACGCTTCGCATCAAGTGCTAAAGAGGTGCGTATCCACCCCTGTGCCGTGGTATAGACATCGCCCCGTCGGGCAGCCGTCAGGCACAATTGACAGATACGCTTCGCATAAATGGCATAGGTGCGTATCAAACCCTGCGGACAGGCTTCAGTGTCTGAGCCTGACCACACTGGAGATGCGCAGACACCTGAAGCCAAGCCCGGTATCTTTATCAGCAGAATTTTGCCTGAAGAGTTTCATGACGCACCCGCTAACCCACGGACAGCAAACATGGGGCGAAGGCCTGGCAACGGAAGCTGTATATCTCCTGCGGCGAAAATTAGCGGGTGATTGCGATTAGACCTAAGACGAACCAAGTACAACGAAGTAGAGCAATAAGAGCGACCCAAAGAGCTGAAATGCGTTGTAAACCGTGGCCGGAAACATTTGGTACAGGTCTGAAATACGTACCACCATGAGGTACAGAGATGCCGGTCGCCGGAGGGCCCACTTCCATTCCACCAGTGTAACCGTTGAGATCGAGCGCGAGCGATTGGAGAAAGGAGGTAGTTGTTGGCTGGCAGTAACAGAGGGTTCGACAGCCGAAGAAACATCGCTGCAGACAAGTGTAGCCGAAGAGCAAGCCAGACTCTCAGAGCTCAGCAAAGGAGTAGCGACAGCTTCCATGAGTATAGGCCCATCGGCAGGGAGAGGAGGAAGAGGCCGAGGTTCTGCATGGATTAGTGCCGGGGAAGTAGCCAAAAAGAAGGCCCCTACCAGGTGGCTCTATTTCCGTTTCGATTGTGACTTGCATATCTGCGAACATAGCTTAAGTTCGGTCTTTAAGCTATAGAAAGCGACTCACTGAGCAGTAAAACTGGGTGTCTTGTGGGAGAAGGTCTGAAGGAGACGAGAGCAAGACGAGAGATAAGAGTGGGTCAAGTTGTTTGCGGTCGCATGTGTAGCGTGATACCCGGTTTGATACCCGGGAACGGTTGATTCCGCCGATCAAATATCTGGGCGTTTGAATTTGCGGCGGAATCAGATACTTGCTGCAGAATTAGAAAGGACATCAGCAGGGAGAAGGATTTCGGAAATATGGGAAGGTCTGAGAGAGACAGAGAGCGAAAACTAGGGATATACATATGAGAGGAACGCAACATCATTATCCTGAGTCTTATCCATCATTGATCCAGATGCCCGATCGTCGTGAGGTAGCGTGAGGTAGTACTAGGCGACAAGCAAGTTCAAGGTACGAAATTCGGGCAGAGTGGCGGGGGGAATTAGGGCTGAAAGTGAAATTGAAGGAAAATAATAAGGCAACTAGAAGCTAAATATTGCTCAGAAAAAATTGTTCTTGTTCATTCCATTTCCAAATGCTGAGGCAAGGCATGACGGATATAATATGACAAGGTCGGTCATGGCAAATGACATGAAGTCCCTTAAAGGGCACAAAAAACCCACGGAAATTCCCTTTAATGGAAAAACAACCAACACAAATCATCTACGTCATCGACCCAAAAACCTTCAGGTTGGCGGAGAATGGAGAGTAAAGACGAGTCTAAAATATTCATTTTAGGACTCGTAACCCATAACTCCTTGGTTGGAGCCATGGTTACTTCTGTACAGCTTACTTTGTCTAGAACCTCCATTGAGTCAGCCACCTGAGTAAGCCGGTTGAACTTACTCTGGCACCAACCGCTACTCGGACATGCAATAACCAGATCATGTGATCAGTCACGTTGCGAGCACCATCAAAACATAACCAAACATGGTCGTACACACCAAAGTACTTTGTGGGACCTCAACCATGCTTCCCAGAGTGGAAACCCAACATCTCCTTGGTAAGTCGCTGTGTTATATGTTTGTGCCATTTAATTGATCACTCAGAGCTTGTGTCAGTCCTCGGATGCGCGCTAAATGGCTAATATAGCACATTTTGAAGAATGGTAAATTTTGCAGCTTATCACTGGGAATCAAGTAAATAAATAGCATTGATACAGGGGCATACAGACAGTCTCCTACAAATATGGTATACTAGGAGGATCATCAAACTACAAGAAAAAAAAAGTGGTGTACTACAAAGAACTGCAAACTGAAAGCTACAGGGGGACAACTCTACATTCATTTTCTGGTAGGATCCCTGTCCTCCATAACTTTGATATTCAACTCATCAATCCCAGTCTGTAATGATGTTGTCGGTGCATCCAGCATATGAAGATATTTCAATGATTCTTCGTGCTGATGCAGAAGATCCGTGTCAACGGCAGCAAGTCTAGTGTCAATTTTGGCAACCTCCTTTGCTTGCAATGACTGTTCAAACAGGGGGCGAGCATCTTTCCAGAGTCCAATGGCCTTGATGATATCTCCGCTCTGCTGTGCAATGTCTCCAAGACGTAGCATGCACTCTGCTCGACTGCGATGAATATCCATCTGTGTGAATGCTTCTAGGGCCACTTCAAAAAGACTATGTGCTGTGTCTTCATCCCCCTGCAACATGAATCCATCTCCTAGAAATTGAAATGCCTTGTACAGATCAACCTTTGACTGGTATCTTTTTGAATGAGCCAGATATACCACTTGCCAACTGGATGACCACTTGATTTCAGCAGTGGGCCAGCAGGTCACATCAGCAAGTCTTGACAAGGTGTAAGCCACAAGGTCAGCATTTATCCCCCATTGGGAGGTAAGACCGGCCTGGAATAGTTCTTTTGCATGAGAAATATTCCTTTCGCGGAGCTTCAGATCAGCCAACACTATTCTGCACCAATTGATGCCTATGGGCAAACACATGCCAGTAAATATTTCCATTCCTTTTTCAATGTTGCATTGCACGTCTGCCTCTGGTTGCGCAGTCATCAAATCGATCTGAGCAATGTTGATATGGCTCAAACCATGATTCCACGGATCTTTGTTGGGTGAAGTGTCACTGGCAAGTGTTGTGAAGCCACTGCGAGCCTCAGCGTATTCTGATTTTTGAGAATGAGCATCGGCCTGATTGACCATAATATCATGATCCAGACCCCCACCGCCCATGCCACACAACTGCAGGAGCTGTCTTGCTCTCTGCCACAACACAATAGCAGCTTTACTGTTGCCCAGACATGAACAACACAGGGCTTGATTATACAGTGCCCGTGCTTCCACATATACGTTTCCGCACATCTGTGACCTCTCTTCTGCTTCACGAGCTTGTCTTTGGGCCCCTGGATAATCACCAATGGAACACTTCATTAGAGCTAGCCCATTTAATATGTGAGTCTGTTCCTCAACATTGCCCCAGTTCCTTGCCAACATAAGGGCTTTGTTAAAAAATTGCAGGCTCCTAGCTATATCATCTTCCTGGTCGTGATAATACCCTCCAGCCACACGATAAAACTTAGCTTTTAAGAGAATGTAATCAGCATTATAACGGAGGAATCAATATGTGAAACTCACACACAAGAGATGGATCATTTAAGTTTGCCAAGTGATGTACGGCTCGGTCAATGAGCAGTTCTGGATTTGGAATTGGATAATAACTTGCTGTAAGGAGCATTTCAATGATGAAATTGGTCTCCAGCCTGGGATCAGCCAGCTGAGGCAACAGGGGTGGGATTTGGTCCATCAGTGCAGAACATCCATGAGCAGCGAGCCGTCTAAACGAATTGAATGTGATGATGCAATAAATGTTTTCCCTAAGTTCTGGGGTTTCTGGATGCAGACCGGATAGCAGGATGTGGTGGATATTACTAAGGTTGGAATTTATCTGATCCACCATTCCATTTAGCTGGACTCCAAAATGGGTTCGACACAAATTAAGGAGTGAGTGGAAGTGCATTCGAAGAGGCTGGACCAGTGATGGTGATGGTGGGTGTATATGCTGCATGTACTCCCGGATAGGGACAAGGACCTTCAGGTGCTTGTCATCTGTGTAGGCAAGAGATGTTTGCAGTAAGACAGCTTTGCATGTGAGGATATCAGGGACAGGGAGGACACTCTGGAGAAGTTCAATGTTTGATAGACCATCTGGAAGGATGGAGAGAAGGCTCAATAAGCTTCTGGCTCCAGATGTCATCCGCGGACAGGAAAGCGAAATGGTGATTGATGAATTTAAGTTTGAGCTTTTGTCGTGGCCATCAGAAAGCATGTATGTGTTCTCTGTCTTCCACCGGGCCAGGACACCAGAACAGCCTTCCACCAGATTAGCCAGGAGAGTCACTGCCAATGGCATATTATCTGTAAGCTCAAGAAGTTGGGTGATTTCCTCATTATCATGATCATTATCTGTGATGTCAATGAAGGTCTGTCGAGCTTTACAATCAGCCAGAGTCTTCAGTGGTGATAGGAATGGGTGAGTCCAGTGGGCCTTGAATGGCCTCTCTGCACCTCGCATTGTGATCTGGGGAAAATTAGCACAAGTGGTAGTTAATCTGTGGCCATGCTTACAATCAGTGCCAGATGTGACACCTCAGAAAGAAGGGATAAAAATTCTTCAACCCCACCACGTGACTCAATTGGTTCCCATGATGTTTCCAGATTATCCAAGACCAAGAGACATGGTGGTCCACTAGCAAAATGTTGGACAACAGATTTGGTGAGGTCCCTGCCTGGTTTCAATCCTATATTGGATCCAACCAGTGCTGCCAGCTCAATCCTTGTGGTAGCTGAATCACAGGCCACAACAACTTGGTTTCATAGTTTGCACTGATGCCAGGGTGATGGAGGGCGGCTTTGGCAAGGCTCGTTTTGCCAATTCCACCGGCCCCAAGAATGGCTACTCTGGGTGCTTCTTTATTGCTGAAATTTTGAACGATTTTATGGAATTCTGATTCCCGCCCATGGAATATCTTCGGTTTAGCTGGCACCAACCCAAAAGAAATTGAGCTTTCAATCATAATCAGCTCGCATGACAGGGCGGCAATGGACTCTGGTACCTATTTTGTGAGCCAGTGAAACTTAGGTACAGCTGAGTGTTCACTAATTAGTCCTGTTCCCGTAGACATAGATCATTGACATACAGAGGATGTCCTGTCTGAACTTCCATCCGTCATGTTGGAAATCAAGTCAAGGAGTTCCTCATGTAGCTTCTCTGTCTTGACTTGCATTTTGAGAGCATCTCCCAAGATTGCAGCACCAGTCTCAATCTTTTTTTATTTATTTAGGAATTCAGGTGTGCTCAATTGGACATTGATATTCACGACATACCTTGAATAACTCCAGAGCCTGCTGAAGTCCAGCCCGACACTCTTTGAGGAGCATTCTCATCTCGCTTTGACGAAGGAAGTGTTTGAACCTGCTCTTCTCTTGCTGGCCTTCTACAAATGTATGTATCTTGTGCAGAGTGCTAATCCATGCTAAATTTCAGAGCGGCGAGAGCATTGGGCAAACTTACTTTGTGAACTTTCCAATGTAATCCAGAGTTGAAGGTGGAAGGGACCCCTGAGGCTCAGATTGCATATGAAGGTTGGCAATAGCAAATAGAATTCTATGTATGTCTTTCATGAGATGGACACACTCATCCTTGTTGTTTTTCACATTCTGAAAGGCGAACTCAGTGTGACAGTATATGGGAGGTACCATCCTCTGTTACCTGCACTGCAGAAAGTAGGTTGAGGGTTGTGTTTGAAATGGCCTGCATGAAGGGAGTTCCGAAACCATCGTGGAGGTCGTTCAAGAGTGGGAGAACGGTGTTCAAGCAGGCTACGACGCTGTTAAGATGGATATCACTAATGGTGGGTTGGTGGGGCATCTTGAGGATGAGAAAGGGGAAGGATTGAGAGCCTGGGATGCAGATTTATATGTTATGCCACTGTTAGGATTTAGCGTTTCGCGGACATAAGTCAGTGATAGATTGCTGGTGACGTGTATGATGTTTTTGGAATATGTGTAAGGTAGTCATTAGTTGTAAGCGTACGGGAGTGATAGCAGATAGTGAAGTTTGTTAATTCTCATAGCGAGTGACTCAAATTTGAATCAGTCAAACAGGAACTAAGATTACAGTTCTGTCGTCGGGTATATTAAACGTGAATAAGTGCATAAGGAGGGCCGACTTTCAGAGGGACTTACGCGTCAGGGGGCGAGCTGGACGCGATACGACAGCGGTGGACGACATCTAGAGTGGTCTGATGAGCGCTGATGGTGGCGGTGTTCCGGGGTCCTGGTGCGAGATCCACATGTCCGCTTATGTAGCTGGTTATGGCTCAGTCCCTTATGACAAGGTCCTGGACAGGGTTCCCCAATGGGATGTCATGAGTGGCCGTGGAGAAGGAGAAGGAGTTGATATCGATAACAAATGATTGAGAGCTGTGGTCTTCATCTGGAAACACGTTTCTGGCTGATAGAGTCACTGCGGTAGCCATTTTGTCTTCCTGTAAGAAAAGGGGTGTGAAAAATCTTGTGCTGATGGCGAGTGTACCCAGCTTGCAGACGGTGGTTAGTGGGGGCCGCGTGTGGACGGTGCGTGCGCATTCACCCCTCTCTCCGTTTTCATCACTTAGTCCGCCGCGCGCTTGTTTTCTCGTTTCTTGTCTCCGTTCCGTTCAGCTCTGTGGTGGTTTCGAGTTCCTCTACTCTCATTTCTGCCGGGCGGCGTTGACCCTTCCCTTGTAAACATTTCTAGCATCGAACGGGCACGCCCCCAAGTTCAGGCAAGGCGGGCGTGAGCCTTGAGTGGCGCGCGGCACATGCTGGGGCCGTGCATTGCTTCGTGCCACGCCAGTGAGTGAGGCGGTCGAAGATGTATATTATGTAATCTCCGTGCGTCTTGATACAGATATGAATGCAGATTTTCTGTCCATTTCCCCGAGCTCTCGCCGGCAGTAGTCCTCTCAACTGACACTCTCACTTTGCAGACACCATGCAACAAGCTGCATCAGGGAAGGGCAGAGTAAGTGGGAAGTGGACCTAGTGGCGAAAGGAATCGCAGCTGCACAGCATTGTCGATATCCCAGCGTATTAAGCAGGGGACGCCTGGTTCGACCTCCAGACTAGGTCATACATGCACCCTGCACAATCCACCCCCCCACAGGTAAGCTATGCACAGCTCGACAATGCGGTCAAGGTCAACCATGGCCTAGGGAGACAATACATTTTGGCAGCCGGGGAAATAAATCTGTTTGGCAATTAGTTATGCACGTTGTCACTGTTGATACAAACGCCTGCTTCCTGGCATGTTCAGGATGAATCCTTTCTCCTGAGTTTGTATCCCGCAAAGAGTCGAAATATCGGGGCTTCCCTAGTGGTAAGTAGGATATGAGTATACAAGCTCCACAGCATCTTTGAGCGGACTGCCTACAATATGCGGGGCAAATGTCTCCTAGCTCTGAATATACACTGTCATCGTGCGAATCTCAACCACGGGTAGTCGGACCTCATCTCACGATCTCCTGTTGGTCCGGGCGTCTCGATCGAATACAAATGGCAGCGGCTGTCTCTCGGAATCCATTTCCCCACACCGGCGAACTCGGCTACCTAAATCTCTCCCCGGAGCTGCCCGAGCGCTACGCGTATGCGAATGCCAATGCGTACGGCGCAACATCTGGGAAAAGCCCAGTTACTCGGTAGTACGTGAGAGAGTGCAGTAGAGATATAGAGCCGTAGCAACCCCCCCTTTCTATTTAGAGGCCAGTAGATTGATAGAGCCGTAGAACTGTAGAGCCATAGCTCGCGTAGAGCCCTGTAGAGCTCGGCTAGAACGCCCGCGTAGCTATAATCATACGCATCACAAACACATCACTGATATTATTGCTTGGCAGATTCGCTTATTCTGATCATTCAGGCCACGAAAATCGCCACGAAAGTAAGAGAAAAGAATATATTTGGTGGTATGGTACGTAAAACAGGGTTGATGAGGGGGACCTGTACGAAAAGGAGAACACAGGGCTTGTCACTTGAGCTTGATTATTCTGAATGAGCGGCCACAACAGAATCCCGGGGCGACAACTTGAAGCTTGAAGCTTAAAGCAGTTTTGAAGAGTTTGAAAAATTGCGAAGCCAGAATAACTCGAGGAGCTCGTGAACGAATTGAAGCAGTTGAACGGAGTAGCTTGAGTCTGTACACCTTGATGTATGCAACTGTACTTGAGGGGGACCACTTGGGAAACAGGCGAAGCTAGAGGGGAGGTCAAGGGAAGGTGTGGGGGAAGTGATGGGGAGACGATGGAGCGGGCGGCTTCGCTCGGACTTTAAGTCATTTTTCACCAAGTCCGATGGCCTGAAACCGATGGCTCGGTTGGAGTTTGACACACATGTGAACGACGAGGTTCTATTCAGAGCGCTGTAGTTGCGAGACTCGACGGTAGAAGTCAGTAGAGGGCGGGCTCTACCATAGATACCGTGCCTCTACGCGGCTCTACAGCGATGTCTTGGCGCTATGGAGCTCTACCCAGACACCGCTACTCTACCACGTGGAGATGTGCTCTATCAGCCAGAATCGCGTTTCCAGATGAAGGGGTAAGCAGAGGTCCGCATCCGCGTCGAGCGCGAGTCCGCATCTGAGTCGGAAGTGAAGGTAAAGCACTCGGCGGCGTCTGCTATGGGTGCGGGTGCAGGTGCGCCAGTGCTTTGGGAACAGGGAGTACACCCGCTGCGCGACAAGGAGGTGGGCACACCATCTCTTTTCTTCTCATGCTCCTCGTCTCTCCGACGCTGACATACATATTCGTCTTCGTCTCATTTTGTCTGCAAGCCAAGACCCCCGCGCCGCCTGTCTCCATCACCGCCGTGCGAGCTGAGGGAGAGAGCGCGAGAGGGAAGGCTGAGGCGAGAGGGCTGGGAATCGCGTTCTCTTGGAGCGATACCTGAGCCCGCTGTCCGATGTACGTGGTCTCTTTCGTCAATCCTTGTGCCCCGAATTGCACTCTGTGCGTTGATCTCCCGCGCCGCGCAGGTCCCCATTTATCTCCAGACGCTCTCCCGCGCTCTCGCCGCACAAATGTAGCCCCGAGGCGCCTGTTCGCATATGGAGTGCCGATGCCTGCTCCCGCGCCCTCGTTGCCGCCTCTCCACCCCACCCACCCATCCAGACTAAAATGTTTCAATTGTTAGAGTTGTATCACTCTGATTATTATTATGCGTCGGTTAATTCGTCTGGTGTCACCGCCGCTTATCCCTTCCTTCCTACTGAACACTGGAGTTTAGAGTCGTGCTGCAGGAGCGGTCCTGTCCCGCCGCGCAGGGCGCTGACCGCGTCTCCGTATGCGACTAAGGTTTGTGCTTCAGCGGTATATTCGGTATGCGGTACCCGCAGCAGCCAAATCCACCCCGTCGATCGAATCTCGACTCTCAGCGCGCGATCTCCCTCCGCGATCTCTCTGCACCCATCGATTACTAGTTAGTTCCTCTCGATGACTTGTTTGCCCTCATAATTCATAGCCGTGTCAATGGCCAAATGGATTCGAATGTGCTCCCCTGACCTGGTGCCCAGTAGATGAAATAATTTCCTTCCTTTCGATTCAGACTCACCGCAGGCCTCGGACGGATGGGTTCAGACATAGTGATGGATGGAGGATGCAGCATTATATCTGAGGTCCGCCCGATTTCAATTGTCTGTCTAGCCTGCCTATTACTTCATGTGGGCCAGCAGCGCACCTCGTACCCATCAATTCCCGCACATACATACGACGTCAGCACAGGGCTTGGCTGGGATGAATTATTAATTGGTCCGGGAAAAATACAGTCAGGACTGGTGCATGCATACATGACCTCGCCTAAATTCAAACCAGGAGCCCCTCCTTAATTATATACGGAGTTCTAAACAAGCGCAAGTGAGGGCGCGAGTCCCTTCGCCACTAGGGCCTTTTTCCATGCCAACCACCCCCTTTTTTGTTTGGGCGAGGGGGAAACACGAGCTTCCGCGCGCCAGTGTGTGAGTGCCTTGTTATTAATATTAATTTGTTTCTGCGTACTTCGACTCAGACGCACTCTGTCGGGGTGAATTACGATGTACTTTCAAATGGGTTTCGAAGCCGCGGGCGACCTCTACACCGTGTGTTCTTCCAAGAGACAACTACGAGGGTGAGATCCGCCCACGGAGATTCGGTTGTGCTCGATGTTGTTCCTGAGTGAATCAACGCTGCATGGCTCGAGATCTTCGTCACGCGAGCGACTGGGAAAGATTATAATTCAGAAAACACACCGGCCGCGCCTATGCACGACTCGGAATACTGTGCATCGGGAGGGACCGAACCTCCGGCGCATCGAATCCACATCGATCAGTTCACAGGGACCCGGTGATGAGCAGGGTCAACGAAGGCTTCTTGACCGCTTTTGTTCCTCGATCGATGCGTTCGATTTTGCGCTACTGAGCTCGCAGTACAGAGCCACGCGCAAGGAAGAGGCGCAAGGAGCGATCCCGACTGCCAATTAAACACAGCACGATCGAGGCAACATTATCGGCGTTACGCACCCCCGGGGCGACGTTGCCCGTGCAAGGCAAGTCCTTAGGCCTTAATGCAAACCTCAGAGCCGTCGAGCATGCCAATCTTGTGCGGGACAACGCTTGACCGAGGATGACGAGGAATGCAAACGGGTTGAGCTTGACCGAAGTACCGCGCTGACAGCGCATGGCAGTGCGTACGAATAAAAGGAAGTGCGGGGCATCAAGATGAGTGAAGAGAGGCCGAAGCAGCCTTGAAAAGCAGCGAGTTTAATGACGAGCAGCCAACCAAGAATAGGCGTGAAGAATCGTGGGTGGGTTCGGCATGGACCGCACAAGGCTGGGGATCGTCCCATTTCCCTGTGCAGGGTGCTGCCGTGCGAGAGAAATCCAAGTTACACAGATGTGCAAACGCACGAGCCGACACGCCGTCGCTGGCCTCATTACTGTGTGCTGCGAATACCAGCCCACAAATATTGACACACAAGGAAATCGCAGCACTGAGGTGCGGGAAAACTACCAACCTGAGACCAGCTCGGATACATGCCTCCGCTCAGACAGCAGTGGAAGTCAGCCAACAGTTGGTTCAATGCGGTGGAGCTGGGAATCCAATCAGTATCGAGGGGGGACTCGGAGTCGAAGACTAGTTTTGCAGCAGAGTCTATTCGATGGGAGAGTATAGTAGCCGGTACGGGAGTCGTCTGATAGACTCCATAGCGTCTACACGCAAGGGCAGAGAGACACAGTCACTCTAGCGTAGAAGGGCGCGATGGGAGCTTTGGTCCAACTTGAGCTCGACAGCGCAGACGGGGCAGCAAGATCTGTAATCTCTTAACACATGCGGGGCGGCGAGGTTTTGTTTGGGTTTTGTGGTGACTGCAAAAGAGGAGCCGATGCGGGCCTAGACTCCGCACGTGGCGTCGGATCAACGCCCGACGCCGACTCCGCCGCTTAGGTCTTTCCACAACGTCGTCCCCGCAATCGCTGTGCATCGTTCCACTAACAGTCTCCCGTCCTTCCTCAGGATCCCCGGCCCCACCGCCCACAACGGCGGGTACTCTTCAAGCTGCCGTGGAAGGAACAACACGTTACTTCTTGTTTTCCTTTTGCGCGCTCGTTGAGCCTCGCTCCACTTGCGCTGAGTCTGCACTATCTGCTGTGTGCTGACGGCGGGGAACCAGATTGATTGCAGCTATACCATAAGTGACTGGGCACGATCGTGCGTGCTAAGCAGGGGTCGTTGCCTTGCCTCCTCCACCTGTTCCTCATTGAAGAAGACTGACGCAGGGTTCGCATAAAGGAAGATGGTCATCGTGAGCGCGTGCACGCCTTACGTCATGCAGCACGACCCTCCTGCCTCTCCTTCGTTCGCCTCGACCACGCCGGACCCGCCGACACCCGGGCACGAGAGCGCACAGGCACCGCGCATGAGCCGCCGCCCGCCCGTGCTGACCATGTCGCCCGCGCGCGCGAGTCTCTACGCCGAAATCCGGTACTCCTCCCCATCTGGCTCGCGCTCGAGCTCGCGGCGCCGCCCGGAGCTGCCTGATCGCTACATGTACGGCGCGCCGGGAATGGGCAGTGGAAGGGGCAAGCAGGCATCAACGGCGAGCGCCAGCGAGTGGTTCGGCGGGTCAGCATCCGAGTCAGACGTCGAGGTGGAGGACTCGGCGGTGCCCGAGGTGGAGGGGGAGGTGCGCATATCCGTTTCTTCCTTCATTTTACCTGCGTGTCTATCTGACGCTCACGCACTCGTCGAGCAGGCGAATGGTGTTCTGACCCCTCGCGCGCAACCTCCTCCGCATTTAGAAGGCCAGGCGAAAGTGGAAGTGCTGGGGATCGCGTTTTCGTGGAGCGATACGTGAGCCCGCTGTCCGATGTCTGTACGTCTCAATGCACTGCTCCCATTCAGCGCATTCACCTGCTGCACTGAATCGACTCACCAATTTCAGCAGACTATTTATCTCCCCGGGCCCTCCCTTGCACGCTCCCTGCGCGCTCCCGCGTTCTCGTCCCGCACATACGTCGCCCTCGTTCCTGCCCTCGTTCCCGCCCCTCATCCAATGTCTGAATCGATAGAGACAGCGCTGTATTCCTATTCCTAGTATGAGTGGGTTATCTCGGGGATGGACAGCGCTTCTTCCTCGTATTCTCTGGAATTGACAGTCGTGCGAGGTGCGAGGCGTCCTCGCCTCGCCTCCTGGGACTCACAACCGCGCTGGGAGCGTCTTCCTGTGCTCGAACATCAGCGCGCACAGATTCGTTTGCTGTGCAGTACCCGCAGAAGCCAAACTTTCAACTCACTTGAATCTCTATCCTTGGCGCCCGATCTCTCTCCCCAATCCCGTCGATTCCTTGCCCTCTCATGATCAATAACTTGAGCCAAATCTGAATAATTGAGCCAACTCTACTAGCTTCGGCCAAATGACTAAACGGACGGATGCGACCTGGTGCCACACTGGCAGTAGATGGAATCATTCCTTCCTTGCGAGTCAGATTCACCGACGGCCTCGGACGGATTCAGCCAGGGGGATGCTAGCGCTATCTGAGGTTCGACCGATTTCCAGTTGTCTGGCCAGAAGCCAATTACCTCATGTTGCATGGAGTTGGTGCGCTCGTCGACATCGCACCAGAAAACGTCCTCGTCCCCGCATGTGCATACGACTTCTGACAGGCAGGACTCGGCTACTAATTGGTCCGCGAAAAATACAGTCAGGACCAATACATGTCCTGGCTGGATTCGAACCAGGAGCCCCCTCCTCCCTCTCGGCAGGAGGTCTTCTTCGTCCTGAGAGTAACCCTTACAGGTCCAGCTCTCTGGGGATTCAAGGGGGAGGAGGATACGTCATGATGGCGCTTCTGCGCCGGGGCGAGTCCGTTGTGCTTGCTACTAAATTTCTGCGCACTTCGACGCTTTGGCAATAGAGGTCCGAACTTCCAGTCTGTCAAATTGAAGTGCAGGTCTAGCCTTTGCTCCTTGCCTACGCTCACAGCCCGACCCGGAATTCTAAAGTTCCAATGTGCAAGAGCCTTGGCCGCAAAAAATCGAAAAAGAGTGTCATACACGCGTCATGACCAAGCCTGGAGTCGAACCAGGAGCCCCTCCTTAAATTTTCTATACGGAGTTGTAAATAAGTGAGGCTGCGCTTCCTTTCGTCACTGGGTCAGCGCCCAACTAAAGGTAGCGTCGTCCTGAAGGAGTTTAATCCTCGCGCCCCCTTGGGTCGGTGTCCAAATATTAATTTCCAGTCGGTGCGCAGACCCCCCACTCACGAGCTTCCTCGAAGTCTACAAACCACCCCCGCCAAAAACGAAAAAGCGCCTTCGAAGACAACTGACCTAGCTTGGATTCGAACCAGACGCCCCCACTGCGATATGGCTTATTTCATACTGAATGCGGGTGCAATTCCCTTCACTACTAGACCTATTCTCCCTTGAAAATCCCCAGGACACGTACAGGGGTTCTTAGCAGACGAAATTATACCCGCAACCACCCCAGGCCAATGACCAGCTAAGTCTCGGAAAAATAATAAAAAATGGTACATGGAATAAATAGACATGGACTGGATAAAACAAAACGACAAGAGAGCTACTAGGAGTAAGTATCACATTCGGCACCACTTCATCCGCGAACTCGTCCACTCGGGGGAGCTCGAAGTCGACCATAACCGTGTCAACGCCAATCCTGCCGACTTGTTTATAAAACCCTTGCCCCGCCAATCACACGAACACTACCTCACCGAGCTCAACATTGGACCCGTCGTATTCTATTTCGACGTAGCTGCCGGGTCTGGGGGAGTGTTGAAAGAGACCCGCCGATACGAGTATACCCGCCATCAGCGCCATCAGGCACATGTTTCTTTCTCTTATCTTTCCTTATATACCGGCGCAGCACGCCTTATCACCTCAGTCGTTTCCACCCTTGCATGTCCCATTGAGCTCTTACAATATTGTTCTTACTTTAGCCTCTGGTCTTCGCCCGCGCCCCCATATGTACTACGACGCCCGCCTGCTCGCACAGTCACATTCCCTTCCACCATTCACACACGCTAAAATGTATGAATCGATAGAGCAGTATCCCAGGTTAATTAATACCTCGTGCCTGCTGGGTCACCGATGGCTCGATGCCGCTTAGTTCTAGTTTTCCGGACTCCCATTCTGGAGTGCAGAGTGCAGAGTCGCGTTGCAACACCGGGGCTCTTCCTCGTCGTCCTCGGAGCTGAGAGAGACGAGACGGACTGGGTGCTGGCCACTACAGTGTACATCGTCTTCCTGGCTTCCTGAGCTCGCGCTTGGGCGGTATATTCCGGATGCAGTAAATTCAGCGTAGATTTACTGTGTAGTAACCAACCGCAGACGCCGCTACGCAGTCCCACAGGCGTCCAACTTTCCACTGAGCAAGTCGATCGAATCTCAGGCTGGCTCTAAGCGCGGTTCCTTGTCCTCTTGATAACGTACTTACCCTCTCAATTAATAACCTTGTCAATAGCCAAATGGACGGATGGTCTCGCTCGCCCTGCTGTGATCAAGCTGAACGGAACCGCGTCGCTAAAAAAGGCAGAGTGCCAGAACTAGGGCCCCGAGTCGAGGCGAACGGGACCTTGCGCTGACGGTGAGCACAAGTTACAACTCGGTTCAGGGACCCTGCTCGGGCGAAATTCTACCCGCCCCCGATTTAGTGACCCTTCCGTCCGCCACGCTCTCCTGGAAGACGAACACCGTGAACAACGTCCCCTTCGTTCCCAATTTTTCGCCTCTCGCTTCTCTTTCTGAGTCGAACGGAGTAAATTTCCCGCGGTGTGAGGAGCCGCGGAGGCAGAGGCGGATGCGAATTATCCGGTCCCTAATATATATATATAGGATCTAGGGAAGCTTAAAGGAACGGGGATCTTTCCGGCCGTCCTCTTACCACCGCACGTACAACTTCGGTCAGGCAGGGTTCGACTGGGATCAATTAACGACCAAATGGCCGGGGGAAAGTACAATAAATGGGTCGGGAAATTTTTCACCCAGAACCAATGCACGACCTAGCCTGATTGCGAACCAGGAGCCCCCCACTTAATTATATACACGGAATTCTAAGCAAGTGAGGGTGCGATGCCGTTCGCTACTAAGTCTTTTTTTCCATACCCACCACCCCTTCTGTGGGCGGGCCGTGTCTGCGCTCACAGCCCGACCCGCAGTTCCGATTTGGTTCCAATGCGCAATAGGGTCAAAATCTAAATCTGTTGGAGCTTACAGTGCATCCTTGCATTCGGCGGCAACACAAAAAAGTCAAAGAAACTGACAAACATGGGCAGCTCGCGTACATGGTCGGTGCCGACGACAAATTCCTCCTCTTCACCGATTATCTTTAGGTCAATGGCAGACTGTCCATCCATAAATTGCAGTTCTCGCGGGTCAGATACTCGTGGCCACGGGTAGGCCATGGATCCGGGTTCAGAATTTGGCGAAAAAAAAATCGCAAACCCGTGGGTATTTGACGGATTTTCAGCAGTATCCGAAGCTTCAAACTTGCTTCCAAGTACTTGGGATCACACCAGGCCAGTTAAACAGTGAGCTTAACATAATTGCAGTGGTATATTTGAGGAACAACACTCGTTTTAGATGCTTTATGGGTGAAATGTGATAAAAACTCGCAGGTACTCACAAGTACTCATGAGTTTCCCCAAACTCGCGAGTACCTGCTTGACTCGCGGGTCAACTCAACACGGATCCGAGTTTGTGTTTGGTGAGCACAGGTACCCACCGTCACGGGCCCGAGTCACCCGCGAGTCGACTCGTTCTATGCCCTACCTTACAGCTACAGCCTCCTTTCATAATCCTGGCCTCTTTTCAGCAAGATGAACACCCGATTTCTGTCTGTTGCCGGCAAGAAATGGCCCTCGAGCTTCCATCCTGGCACTGGAGCACATGACATTGTGTGGAGCAGTTTGTCTGAGCCAAATGACCCAGTAGCCCATCAAGTTGTATAGTCAGACCCAAACAACGTTGGATTCATATATGGATACGGAGGGGTTCGGACCCAAAAATCCGGTGAGCACTGAGCAGTCCCGCGACGTGCGCATTTCTCGACAACGCGAAATGAACTCGAGCATTCCATTGGTCAATTCAATGTTTATGTTGCCCTCCCCAGAAATAAATAAATAGCATTGACACAGGGGCATACAGGCACTCTCCTACAAATATGGTACACTAGGAGGATTGTCAAACTACAAAATATAAATAAAAGTGGAGGACTACGAAGAACTGAGGACTGAAAACTGTAGAGAGAGAACCCTATGCTTGTTTGCTGGTGGGATCCCCGTCCTCCACTACTTCAATATTCATCTGGTCAATCCCAGCATGCAACAATGTTGTCGGTGCATCCAGTGTACAAAGATATTGCATTGACCTCTCGTGCTGCCGCAGAAGATTCGCGTCAACGGCAGCAAGTCTGGTGTCAATTTTGGCAACCTCATTTGCTTGCAATGACCGTTCAAACAGGGGGCGAGCATCTTTCCAGAGTCCGACTGCCTTGACGAGATCTCTGCTCTGCTTGGCAATATCTCCGAGACGAAGCATGCAGTCCGCTCGACTACGATGAATATCCATCTCTGTGAATGCCGCTAGGGCTACTTCAAAAAGACTATGTGCTGTGTCTTCATCCTCCTGCAACATGAATCCATCTCCTAGAAATTGAAATGCCTTGTACAGGTCAACCTTTGACTGTGATTTTTGTGAATGAGCCAGATATAACACTTGCCAACTGAATGACCATTTGATTTCAGTGGAGGGCCAGCAACTCACATCGGCAAGTCTTGCCAAGATATAAGCCACAGCTTCAGCATTTTTTCCCCATTGGGAATTCAGACCGGCCTGGAATAGTTCTTTCGCATGGGAAATGTCCCTTTCACGGAGCTTCAGATCAGCCAACACCATTCTGCAGTAATCGTTCCCAATAGGTAAATGCATGGCAGTAAATATTTCTTTTGTTTTTTCTATGTTGCATTGCACGTCGGGCTCCGGTATTCCAGTCATCAAATCAATGATGGCAACATTGATTATGCTCACACCATGATTCCACGGATCTTTGTTGGGTGAAGTGTCATTGGCAATTGTTGTGTAGACACTGCGAGCCTCAGTGTATTCTGATTTTTGAGAATGAGCATTGGCCTGAGAGGCCATAATCCGGTGACCCAGGCTGCCACCGCTCATGCCACACAACTGCAGGAGCTGTCTTCCTCTCTGGCACAATGGAATAGCAGCTTTGATGTTGCCCAGACATGAACAACACATTGCTTGATTTTCCAGTGCCTGTGCTTCCTCATATACATTTCCACACATCTGTGACCTCTCTTCTGCTTCACGAGCATGTCTTTGGGCCCCTGGATAATCACCAATGAAACGCTTCGCTATGGCTAGATTATTCAATATGCGAGTCTGTTCCTCGACATTCCCACAGTTCCTTGCCAACGTAAGGGCTTTGTCAAAAAATTGCAGGCTCATAGCTATATCATCTGTCTGGTCGAGATGATACCCTGCAGCCACACGATACAATTTAGCTTCCAAGAGAATGGTGTCAGCATCATAACAGAGCAATCAATATCTGACACTCACATGCAAGAGATGGATCATTTAAATTTGCCAAGTGATGTACAGCTCGGTCAATGAGCAATTCTGGATTAGGAATTGGATAGTAATGTGCTGTAAGGAGCGCTTCAATGGTGAAATTGGTGTCCAGGCGTGGATCAGCCAGCTCAGGCAATAGGGATGGGATCTGATCCATCAATGCAGAAGGGCCCTGAGCAGCAACCCTTGTAAAAGAGTTGAAACTGATGGTGCAATAAATTGTTTTCCTAAGTTCAGGGTTTCCTGGATGCAGACCAGGTAGCAGGATGTGGTGGATGTTATGAAGGTTGGCATTTATCTGATCAGCCATTCCATTTATTTGTACTCCAAAATGGGTTCGATACAAATCAAGGAGTGAATGAAAGTGCTTTCGTAGAGGCTGGACCAGTGATGGTGATGGTGGATGTATATGCTGCATGTACTCTCGGATAGGGACAAGGACCTTCAGGTGCATGCTGTCAGTGTAAGCAAGAGATGTTTGAAGTAAGACAGCTTTGCATGTGAGGATATCAGGGACAGGGAGGTCACTCTGGAGAAGCTCAACATTTGACAGACCATCTGGAAGGATGGAGAGAAGGCTCAATAGGTTTTTGGCTCCAGATGTCATCCGTGGACAGGAAAGCGAAATGGCAATTGATGAATTCAAGTTTGAACTTTTGTCATGGCCATCAGAAAGCATGTTTGTGTTCTCTGTCTTCCATCGGGCAAGGACACTAGCACAGCCTTCATAGTCCACCAGATGAGCCAGGAGTGTCACTGCCAATGGCATATTATCTGTAAGCTCAAGAAGTTGGGTGATTTCCTCATTATCATGGTCATTATCTGTGATGTCAATGAAGGTCTGCCGAGCTGCACAATCAGCAAGAGGCTTCAATGGTGGTAAAAATGGATGGGTCCAGTGGACCTTGGATGGCCTCTCAGCACCCCGCATTGTGATCTGGGAAAGATTAGCACAAGTGACAGTTACTCTGGGGCCATGCTTACAATCAGTGCGAGATGTGCCACCTCCGAAAGGAGGGATAAAAATTCTTCAACACCACCACGTGACTCGATTGGTTCCCATGATGTTTCCAGATTATCCAAGGCCAAGAGACATGAAGGTCCACTAGCAAAATGTTGGACAACAGATTTGGTGAGGTTCCTGCCAGGTTTCAGTCCTATATTGGATCCAACCAATGCTGCTAGTTCAACGCTGGTGGTGGCTGAATCACAGGCCACAAACAACTTGGTTTCATACTTTGCACTGAGGCCTGGGTGATGCAGTGCTGCTTTGGCAAGGCTTGTTTTGCCCATTCCACCAGGCCCAAGAATTGCTACTCTGGGTGCTTCTCTGTTACTGAAACTTTGAAGGATTTCATCGAGTTCTGATTCACGCCCATGGAATATCTTTGGTTTGGCTGGCAACAACCCAAAAGACATTGAACTTTCAAACATGATCAGCTCACATGACAGAGCGGCAAGGAGGTCTGGTACCTATTTTGTGAGCCAGTCAAACACTGGTATATCTGATTGTTCGATAATTAGTTCTGTTCCCATAGACATAGATCATTGGCATACAGAGGATGACCTGTCTGAACTTCCATCTGTCATGTTGGAAATCAAGTCAAGGAGTTCCTCATGTAGCTTCTCTGTCTTTTCTTGGATTTTGAGAGCGTCTGCCAAGATCGCGGCACCGGTCTCAATCTATTTTTGTTTTTCGGAATTCACATGTGATCAATTGGACATTGAGATATACATCATACCTTGAATAATTCCAAAGCCTGCTGGAGTCCTGCCTGACACTCCTTGAAGAGCATTCTCATCTCACTTTGATGAAGGAAGTGTTTGAACCTGCTCTTCTCTTGCTGGCCTTCTACAAATGTATGTATCTTGTGCAGAGTGCTAATCCATGCTAAATTTCAGAGTGGCAAGAGCATTGGGCAAACTTACTTTGTGAACTTTCCAATGTGATCCAGAGTTGAAGGTGGAAGGGACCCCTGTGGCTCAGATTGCATATGAAGCTTGGCAATAGCAAATAGAATTTGATGTATGTCCTTCATGAGATGGACACAGTCGTCCTTGCACAGGGAGGATAACCTAAAAACCCAAGCCAAAACATTAATAAGATATGCAAAAGATAGTTACAATAACTTTTGCATATCTGAGCATTGAAACACACAAGACATTTTCAAAATATCTTGTCAATCATAGTGGATTGAACATGCTAAAGACATTCAAAGTTTGTTCTCATAAAAGCATGGGTGCCTTCCAAATAGCTTGACCCAAACGTTACAGATATCTGGCAGAATGACATGAAGAAGATATTCAAAATATGTTTTCGATATCTGGGCCTCGCAAAATTAGAAGGTATTCAAAATATGTCCAAGCTATGTCTTGAGTATACTTCACAATATGTTTCCCATGCATTCAGAGTTTAGGGTGGTGTAACACAAGGCACATACACAAAAGAGATTCAAAATATCTTTTCAATGTCTGGGCCTAGAAATATTAGAAGGTATTCAAAATGTGTCTTGAGTATGCTTCCAATATCTTCCAAGATTCGTTTCACGTTTCTCTAGAGTTTGTGATGCAGGGATACAAAGCACATATCTGAAAGAAGTTCAGATGTCATTTAAAATATCTGCTGTATGTTCTGGCACAAAAAATGGAGAAGACATTTAAAATGTGTTCCAAGTGGGTTTCAAATATCCTTTACAATTCGTTTGAGATGTGTTCAGTGTGTGGAGAAGAACAATATACAAAGGAAATTCAAAGAAAATTAAAAATTCCTCCTGAATGGTTTCAGCCTGAACATGTGAAACTTCTCTAAAGGTTTTTAAATATAAACTCTGTGTACATCTAGGCCATCTGTCGAGGACATTTTCAAAATCTTCTGGGTGTCTGTGGCACAGATACCATGGGAACATTTAAAATGTATCGGGCATTTATAAACACAGGACATCTGAGAGATGTTGTGACCTTCGGACACAATATGTTCAGGGTGCCTTCTGGGAGAGATGGGGATAGTTTTGTTAATTATATGGGAGAGGATGTACGACAGATATTTTAAATCATCATGATGCGCGGCAATGGAGGATCTCAAACTCAGGTATAGAAACTGTATATAAGGGCACCTGTGCTTGAGGGAGTGACAGCGAATCACGCCCACGTGGGTTGAAGACTGGAAAGTCCCAACTAGTTGGTTGGGTAGATTGTGTGCTCTGTTTTGCCTGAAGGCAATAGCTCAGTAGAGTCTGCTTTATGGTGCGTGAATATACCTGTGAATTGATATAAACTCATTGGCCTCGAAGTTTAAAGTCGCAATTTAGTGACATTGCCGGCCTTGAAAGGACTGGTAGCGGCTTCAAGACCTTGTAGTGCCTTCTGGACCCAGAAACAATTTTCAGATGCCGGCTGTTTGGAGCAAAAAATAAAGCTGCTTGAAAGGTGTCAGACAAGATTTATGATGCAATATTCTTTGGACACAAGGATTTGGGAGGTCTCAAGAAAGGTGTCTAAAGCAATATTCTGTGTGGAGGAATTATGGGCAATACACTTGGGGTTTGAAACCGCTGGGGAGATGCAGAAAGGGGCTTCAAACCTCAGCATACCATTTCTCATACGACATCCCCCGAGCATGTTAAAGCCCCAGCAAGATGTTCATGGGCACACACAATATTGCTTCAGACCGTGGTTTGAGGCCGAGTATTGTTGCACCTGAGGAACATTGTTTCAGACATCTCGTTTGACGCATGCTAATCGGCTTGAAACCTTTGCTTCAGACACCAGGTTTGAGACCGACCAAGCACATCAAGGGCTTGAGCCTTCCAGCATCGAATAAAAGTTGCTTCAAACCCCATGTCCGAGATGAAGTACCCGGCTTGAAACCACTGGGAAGATGCGGAAAGGAGCTTCAAACCTCAGCCTCCCATTTCTCGTACGAGATCCCCCGGGCAGCTTGAAGCCCCAGCAAGATGCTCGTGGAGACACACAATATTGCTTCAGACCCGTAGTTTGAGGCCGAGTATTGTTGCACCTGACAAACATTGCTTCAGGCACCCCATCTCACACCTGCTAATGAGCTTGAAACCTTGGCAGACATTTCTGTGCTCACGATATTGCTTCAGGCACCAGGTTTGAGACTGACCAAGCACATCAAGGCCTTGGGCCTTCGAGCATTGAATAAAAGTTGCTTCAAACATCATGTTCGAGATGAAGCACCTGGCATGAAACTGCTGGGAAGATGCGGAAAGGAGCTTCAAACCTCAGCCTACCATTTCTCGTACAACATCCCCCGAACAGCTTGAAGCCCCAGCAAGATGTTCATGGACACACATGGTTTGAGGCCGAGTGTTGTTGCGCCCGAGAAACATTGCTTCAGGCACCTCGTCTGATCAGCTTGAAACCCTCGGCGGATATTTCGGCCCTCATGATATTGCTTCAGACACCAGGTTTGAGACCTGCCAAGCAGATTGAGGGCTTGAACATTCCTGCCCAGATGATATATTCCTTCAGACACCAGGTTTGAAACCTGGCAAACAGCTTGTACCCTCAGCTGAACATTCCTGCCCACAGAATATTGATTCAGATACCAGGTTTGAGACCTGCCAGATAGATCGAGGGCTTGACCCTTCCTGCATGCATGGGATATTGCTTCAGACACATCAGGTTTGAGACATGCCACACAGATTGAGGGCTTCAACACTTCTGCACATGGAATATTGCTTCAGACACCAGGTTTGAGATCTGCCAAGCAGCTTGAAACCTCAGCTGAACATTCCTGAATCCACAGAATACTGCTTCAGGCACGTGGTTTGAGACCCGGTAAGCAGATTGAGGGCTTGAACATTCCTGCAGGCACAGGAGATTGCTTCAGACATGTGGTTTGAGACCCGGCCACCAGCTTGAGACTTCAGCTGAAATTCCTGCACACATGGAATATTGCTTCAGACACAAGGTTTGAGACCTGCCAAGCAGTCTGAGGGCTTGAACATTCCTGCATGCATGGGATATTGCTTCAGACACCTCATTTGAGACCTGGCAAGCAGCTTGAAACCTCATTGGAACATTCCTGTCCTCAGAATATTGCTTCAGACACCAGGTTTGAGACCCACCAAGCAGGTCACGGGCTTGAACATTCCTGCATCCACAGAATGTTGAGTCAGACATGTAGTTTGGGACCTGGTAAGCAGCTCAAGGGTGCTTGAACATTTCGGCACAGACAAGATATTGCTTCAGACACCAGGTTTGAGACCTGCCAAGCAGATCAAGTGCTTTTGCCGCTCCAAGTGTATCCCATGGTAGCACACTCAGCTGGATGGAGCAGTGGGGTGGAAAATTGCTGAAGCGGGCTAATGGGTCAGGTTAAGTAGCACACGTCCTACGGGTTAAGGATGGTGCATAAACTGGTGAGCACCACTGCGATGAAGGGCAGAAACACAATTACTGTGCAAAACAATTCGGATTGGCAGAGTTAAATTTGATATTGGCATACTTATAACTGCAAGTAGTTACACGAGGGTGCCCTCCTCAAGATGCCCAGTAGACTCAATGGCATCTGTTCCAGCCGCCTGGTTGATTGTGGTTCCTGCATATTAGTCCTGAGGCGCTAAAACAAGTGCCGGGTACAACATCCAAATGACAGAAGGAAGTCGACTGGTGGCAATTTTTTTTCGCTCGAGGCCAATTTGACACAATCACTCGGACAAGACCTGGCAAGCTTGAAGCCCTAGCTGAACATTCCTGCATGAATAGGATATTGCTTCCATCACCGTGTTTGAGATCTGGCAAGCAGCTTCAAACCTCAGCTGCACATTTGTGCATGCATGGAATACTGCTCTAGACACCAGGTTTGAGACCTGCCAAGCAGCTTGGAGCCTCAGCTAAACATTCCTGCACACATAATGACACCAGGTTTGAGCCCCACCAAGTGGGAGATGCGGAAAGGACCTTCAAACCTCAGCCTACCATTCCTCATACAACATCCCCTGAGCAGCTTGAAGCCCCACCCAGATGTTCGTGGACACACACAATATTGCTTCAGACCCGTGGTTTGAGGCCAAGTGTTGTTGCACCCGAGAAACATTGCTTCAGGCACCTCGTCTAATCAGCTTGAAACCCTTGGCGGACATTTCAGCCCTCATGATATTGCTTCAGACACCAGGTTTGAGACCTGGAAAGCAGATCAAGGGCTTGAACATTCCTGCCCAGCCGAGATATTGCTTCAGACACCAGGTTTGAAACCTGGCAGGCAGCTTGAAACCTCAGCTGAACATTCCTGCACATGGAATATTGCTTCAGACACCAAGTTTGAGACCCACCAAGCAGATTGAGGGGGCTTTGACATTCCTGCATACGTGAGATCATTCCTGTACACATGAGATATTGCTTTAGACACCAGGTTTGAGATCTGCCAAGCAACTTGAAACCTCAGCTGAACATTCTTGTACTGCTTCAGACGCCAGGTTTGAGATCTGCCAAGCAGCTTGAAACCTCCGCTGAACATTCCTGATGCACAGAATACTGCTTTAGACACCTGGTTTGAGACCCGCCAAGAAGATTGAGGGCTTGAACATTCCTGCATGCATAGGATATTGCTTCCGCCTCAAACCAGGTGTCTGAAGCAATAGTCCGTGTCCACGAACATTTTGCTGAGGTCTCAAGCGGGGTGCAGGAATGTTGAAGCCCTTGATGTGCTTGGCAGGTCTCAAACCTGGTGTCTGAAGCAATATTCCCATGTATGTAGCAATGTTCAAGCCTTCTATCTGCTTCACAGGTCTGAAACCTGGGGTCTGAAGCAATATCCTGTGTGCAGGAATGTCCGGCTAAGGTTTCAAGGACCTCGAACATGGTGTCTAAAGCAAATTTCCTTGGGTGCAGGAATGCTCATGCCCTTGATGTGCTTGGTCGGTCTCAAACCCGGTGTCTGAAGCAATATTCTGAGGACAGGAATGTTCCAATGAGGTTTCAAGCTGCTTGCCAGGTCTCAAATGAGGTGTCTGAAGCAATATCCCATGCATGCAGGAATGTTCAAGCCCTCAGACTGCTTGGCAGGTCTCAGCCCTTGTGTCTGAAGCAATATTCCATGTGTGCAGGAATTTCAGCTGAAGTCTCAAGCTGGTGGCCAGGTCTCAAACCACATGTCTGAAGCAATCTCCTGTACCTGCAGGAATGTTCAAGCCCTCAATCTGCAACTGCTTACCGGGTCTCAAACCACGTGCCTGAAGCAGTATTCTGTGCATTCAGGAATGTTCAGCTGAGGTTTCAAGCTGCTTGGCAGATCTCAAACCTGGTGTCTGAAGCAATATTCCGTGTGCAGAAGTGTTGAAGCCCTCAATCTGCGTGGCAGGTCTCAAACCTGATGTGTCTGAAGCAATATCCCATGCATGCAGGAATGGTCAAGCCCTCGATCTATCTGGCAGGTCTCAAACCTGGTATCTGAATCAATATTCTGTGGGCAGGAATGTTCAGCCGAGGGTACAAGCTGTTTGCCAGGTTTCAAACCTGGTGGCTGAAGGAATATCTCATCTGGGCAGGAATGTTCAAGCCCTCAATCTGCTTGGCAGGTCTCAAACCTGGTGTGTGGAGCAGTATTCCATGTATGCACAAATGTGCAGCTTCACACAGAATATTGCTTCAGACACCTGGTTTGAGCCCTGCCAAGCACATCAAGGGCTTGAGTATTCTTCCACCCAAGAAATATTGCTTCAGACAGCTCATCTGATGCCTGCCAACCAGCTTGAAACCTTAGCTGAACATTCCTGCACACAGAATATTGCTTCAGACCCCAGGTTTCACACCTGGCAAGCAGATAGAGGGCTTGAACATTGCTACACACATGGGAATTTTGCTTCAGACACTGTGTTCAAGACACGGCATGCAGCTTGAACCTCAGCTGAACATTCCCACACATATCATATTGCTTCAGACACCTAGTTTGAGCCCCACCAAGCACATCAAGGGCTTCAGCACTCTTACACCCGGGTAATATTGCTTCATTTCATTTCATTTCATGATCATTTTAGAGTGCGCGCGGGCCCCTTGGGGCCCATGTGGCACTATACGTAGGTACATATAATTAGACTAGCTGGCCGTATAGGAATAACAAGCGGTGGGTGTATAGCGACGGTGGGTGGATTGAGCTGTGAGGTGCTATGGGGGGAGGGTGTGATTTTAAGAGGAGTTGATGCGATGTATAGGTGTCTCGGCAAGTAATCAGAGATAAGAAAGAGAGAAGGGAGAGGGAGATAAGTAAAGGAAAAGAAGGAAAGGTGGCTCGCCTAGAGCGCGTAGCACGAAAGGCGGCCGGTGTTGTGCACGAAGGTGAGGACGGGCTTGGGGTCCGACTTCACACCGAGGAGGAGCCAGAGGGAGAGGCGGGCCGTGCCGACTTTGCGGATGAGCTCGAGGCGCTGCTGGCGGTACAGGGGGCAGGCGAGGACGAAGTGGGATACTGTCTCTGGGACATGGCAGTGGGCACAGTCGGGGGAGGGACCGAGGTGGAAACGGAAGAGGAAGGAGTTGAGGCCGATGTGGGAGGTCCTCAGTTGCGTCAATACGCTGCACTGCGGGCGTGAGAGTCCATCGTACATCTTCTCCACCTTCTTCCCTGAAATCGCGTCGCCGAGGAGGGAGAGGCGTGTGAAGCGCGTGGACATTCTCCACTCATCCAGCCAGTGCTTGCGGAAGAGTTTGGCGCCCGCGGCTAATGCTGCTGCCTTGCTAGCAGGGAGGGGTTTGGCGAAGGCGGGGATGGGAATGGTGAGGTCGGAGGAGGCGCCGAGGGCCGCTTCTTTCGCGCGCGCATCGACCGCTTTGTTGCCCTCGATCCCGACGTGCGCTGGGACCCAGTGAATGCGGATCTTAAGTGCGGGGCGAGCAGAGCGAGGACGGTGGAGGAGGGTATGGAAGATGGCGAGGAGGTGTTGGCCAGGTTGGGGGCGCGGTGCACCGAGCGCGGTGATCGCGGGTTGGCAGTCGGTGAACACGTCGACGCTGCTGAGCCGCGGCGTCGCCTTGATGATGTCGAGGGCGAGGATGGCGCCGACGACCTCCGACTCGAACACGGTGTGCTCGTCCTCACTCCCCAGGTGCTTCATCCTCACCAATCCCTCCTTCCCGCCATTCCACGCAACCGCCGCCGCCCCCACTCCCCCCTCATAGCCCGACCTGTCCGTGTACACACAGAATCCACCTCGCCGCGTGATGCCCTCCATCTCTCTCCGCGCCTCGTCCTTCGTCGCCGCGATCCTCGTCGTCAGGCTGCCTTCGGGTGGTTGTAGGATCTCGAGGTGTGGGTTGACCGTTTCGAAGGTGCTGCGGAGGAGGGGGAAGGCGGTGAGAAGATGGTGGATGGGAGAACGGTGAAACCTCGGGATGCGCTGGCAGCGCTTGACGACGCGGTGGAGCGGGTGGGAGTCGGGGAGGGAGACGATGCATGCACCGGCATTGAACACGGCACGGTTAAGGCGGATGTGGATGGGGGGGAGGTTCGCGTGGTAATCCAATGCGTCTGTCGCGGTCGTGCGCAAGCCGCCAGTGATGATGCGGGTCGCCAATCTCTGCACCTTCCCTAGGGCTTTCACGATCCCCACTGTCCCCGCGCGCCGTGAGTCCGTGTTGGCCGAAATCGGCTTGTACCACACGGGGAGGGCGTAGAGCATGCGGGGGTCGACGACGGTTTGGACGAGTTGTCGGGTGAAGGAGTGGGGGAGGAGATGCACGAGAGGGCGAGCGTGGCCTTAGTACCGCGGGACACCGCAATTTCGACGTGGCTCTTGAAAGAGAGCTTGGAGTCGAGGACAACACCGAGGAGCTTCGCGGTGTCGGAGGCGGGGACGGTAACGCCGCCGAAGGAGAGGGGAGAGGGCGGTAGTGGTCAGCGTAGCGCCACGGGGATACAAAATGTACCAGCTGGAACTTGGGCAAGTCGAATGTGAGCCCCAGCTGCACGGACTTGGGACACGCTTCGCTCTCCATGTGCTCCTCGAGCTCTTCTACGTTTTCCTCGATGGAATGGGAGACGGCTAGACGGCTGATGTCGTCAATATAACCGAGACCGTCGCCGACAAGCTCGTCCGCAAAGAGGAGGAAGAGGAGGGCGCTCAGCGGCGATCCCTGAGGGAGGCCGTTGGGCACCACGCATGGAGGGGAGGTGAAGTCGTCAAAGGTGAGGGTGGTGCTGCGATCGCTGAGGAAACTCCCGATGAAGTTGACGACCTCTTCGGGGACACGCTTGCTATGGAGGAGATGGAGGAGGCGCTGGTGGTTGACCGAAGGGAAGGCCTGCGAGATGTCCATGAGCAAGACACTCGCGACCTTCCCGACACGCCAGGTGTCCTTGATCTTCTGCGTAAGCAAGAGCAGCGCGTCGACCGTGTTCCTCCCCGGGCGCCCTCTGAACTGATTGGGTGACAGGAGGCTGAACCGCTCAGTGAAACCCTGAAGCCAGTCTGCCACGACCGACTCCAGAATCTTGCCGAAACCCTCCTCCTCCGCAATGGGCCGGTACGCACTGGGAACGGTGTAGTCGCTCTTCCCGGGCTTCCGCAGTGTCGCAGTGATGAAGACGCGCCAGGAGCATGGGTAGTGGCCAGTGCGCTGATACGCTGGCAACTGACCCAGCAGTGTGGGAAGTGAGCAGGAATAGTGCAATGCAGGAGTGCTGAAGATCGAGACCAACAACTAACTACCACAAAACCACCAACCAAACACTAAACCACTGCAAGACAGAAGTCATTGTGTTGTTTGTTCGGGGATGAGACCAAGTATTAGGCCTATCAGACGAGATTTACGGTGATAGTCTTTCCAAGAATCACTTGTGTAAATGGCCCTTGTCCGAGCGATCCCAAGGATGTTGTCTGCAATCGACTAGATTGTATACACAACACACAGTAGGTCGGCGCTTTTAGGGCCTTCCGGGATACAGTGGGGTGCAATTTGATCGCGATATTGGGGTTTATTCGGGCTCAAAGGCCCTTCAGCAATGGTATCGACTGGGCTCAACGGGCTTTCAACAATCGTAAACGGATCGACTTGATTGTCGACAACGAGTACAATGGTGTATATGGCCTGGAGCAGATGCAAGAACAGTGTTTTAAACCGTGTATATGATTGATTTCCGTAAAGGAGCACACAACCTACCAACAACTAATCGTGACTATATTCTAGCCGCCAACTAGTCGCCGATGCGATTGGCTTGTAAACCCCCCAGAACACACTGGTGAACTGTATAAACGCGATTGAACAAGTATAAACTTGTAAGAACTTCCAGGCCAATAAAACTTCCAGGCTCAATGTATTGTGACTTCCAGGCTCAAATGTTAAACTTCCAGGCCAATGTACTTCCAGGCTCAAATGTTATAACTTCCAGGCTCAGGTGTTTATATCAATCCAAAGGTATATTCACACACTATAAAGCAGACTCTACTGAGCAATGCCTTAAGGCGAACAGAGCACACAATCTAACCAAGCAGCTGGTTGTGACTATTCCTAGCCTCCAACCAGCCACTGGCGCGATTCGCTGCCGTTCCCTCTCGAGCAGGCGCCCTTATATACTGTTTCTATATACGATTACAAACAATGATTACGCTACAAGCTGATAAATAATATATGAAATGAGCACGCAATCTGGAATATCTCATTCCCATAACCTCTATGATTGGTCGAGGGCCTTCCCACGTTCGTGGATGACTCCTCCTTGCTGATATACAGCGGAGCCATATGACTCGTAGCTCCGATCCATCGGGATTGAGGCGCGAACGGTCATACTCCAAGGTATACAGTGTTCAGGACACCTTCGAAGTGTCTTATATTGTTTTAGGCTTCCTTCCCAAGTCTCATATGTGCTTTATACAGACTTTAGGTGCTAGTTTACGGCAGTCGAACATCGTTCTGGAGTCTTCCGATCGATATTTGATTCCATCAACGGAGTCATCCGCGTCCGTTCAGATCCGATCGAACTGGCTACTTGTGTTCCCGGAGCCTGGACCCTTCACGTGAGGTGTCACGGCGCGAGGATCAGTGTCAACATTGTTAAACATCCTGTCGCTTGACTATATATGCCTTTCTTGGCATGTACACAGGGCTCGGAACCCTTCCCCTTGGATAACTGGGTTGCAAATAGTCTCTATTCCTTCCTGACTCGGTCTGACTCATATGGCTGTCAGGTGATGTCCGATGTCCCGGACGGCTTTAACCATGACCCAGGGCCTAGAACGGTCCAGAATCAATGCTGTAGAGGCCAGGCTGGGTGCCTTCGTTGGTCCTACTGAGTGTATATGCTGCTTCGGTCATGGATACAGCCTTCGAGTGCATGTATATGGCGACTGAACACACACACACACATATGGTCCTAGATGTGGCTTCCTATCTGCCCAGCAACCATACATACTCTTGGTTTGAGTGTATATGCTTGAGGGTTTAGTGTGTAAGCTCAACTGTGTACTCTCCAAGTGTCACTAGTTCAATCATCCGAATAGACTTGGATGAGTTTACAGCCATCCAGTCCTATCAGCACCAGAACAACCCCATTCAGATCATCATATACGCCGACTGATCATTGTATACACAATTCAACCATCGTATATGCCACTTTATAGTGCAGCTATTGGATGTTGACACTATATCATCTGATACAGTCCTGTCTCCGTCTCGTGTATTTATTGCTTATATGGCCTAGGGATGCAATATATCCCATCTCCTTGATATGGACTGGCACTAAGTGACTTGTTTACCCTTGGATAGAGGGTTTGCACTGTTCGACCTTAAGGTATTATATCCTAGGTCAAGTCGTATATAGGCCTCAATATGGAGTACCTGCTATAAGATCATGTCCCAAGAGTCCTCTGGGTGCCATATATCCTCGACTATCTGCTCGGAGATCACAATAGTCCTCTATCGAGAATGCTAGTACTTTGTAGATATGAAGCATGCACAAAATGCAATTTTCACAGCCAGCTCAGTTCACTGCTTATCAGCGCATCCCAGCAACGAGAATGCGATGGAGCGTGGGGGCAGCGACGTCAGGCGCGGAGGATATGGCGATGTTGGGGATGCCCGAGGGCCCGGGCGCCTTCCATGGCGCTATCTTCGCGATCGCTTTCTTAACATGGTCGACGATGAAGGTGGGCACGGGGGAGGGGGAGGGGTGGGCGGAGGGAGGGATGGGAGGGAGAGCAGGCTCGGGGGGGAAGAACTTCGCATGAAAGAAGACTGCTTTCTCCGCCGGGGTGGTGGCTACGTCCCCATCGGCGTTGACCAGGTTGGGTGTTCGCGAGCTGGCAGAGGAGGCGCTGGGATTGAGGGCGTACTTCGCGGCCTTGTAGAGGTTGCAGTGGGGGAGGTTGGTGACGTAGTCCTTCCAATGGGCGCGTTTCTCCCGGCGGATCGCGCTGTGGTACCGATTTCTCGCCTCGCGCATCAGTCCCCAGCTCGCGTCCATCGGGTCGTCCTTGACGATCGCTCTGTGGGCGTGATTGTACTCGGCACGCAGGTCCATGAGAGAGCGGCACCACCACCGGTTGGCATACGGCGATGGGCGGCTGACGGGGACGAACACGTGAAGGACGGCGAGGAAGGCGGTGGAGAGCGCGTCGGCATACGCGTCGATCTCGGCGGCCGTGGTCAGCGGGCCGAGGGGAAGGGGTTGACATCGAGGTGGGCGACGAGCAAGCCTTGAAATTCCTTCCAGTCTGCAGCCTTCCAGTTGCGACAAGGGGGAGGGGTGGTGTGGGAGACAGTGAGATCAAAGGACGTAAGTATGCACACGTGGTCAGATCCGTGGCCGGGAGCGGTACTGCACTTGATGAGTGAGTCTTCAAGGGAGCCCGAGGAGACCAGCACAAGATCAATGGTGGAGTATGTCTTGTGCGGCGCGGAGAAGAACGTCGGCGTGCCCACTTTGACAAGTTGCACCAATTTGTGGACGGCCATGAGTTTGATGATAGCCGACGCATCGCTGTGCTCAGTGCGGTGGGGGAAGAGGACGCCTGTCCAGAGCGGGTGGTGGCGGTTGAAATCTCCATAGATGGCGAGGGAATGGTTGGGGGGAAGAGGGCCGAGGGAGGTGATGAAGTGGGAGGTGTCGCGGATCGGGGAGTCATCTGAGTCGGGCGGATTATAGAGAGAGAATATATGTATTGTATGTGTAGCTAAGTAGAGGGAAATAGAGGTAATAAAGGATGATTTTATGGTATTTTGTTTATATGTGGAAGACGGTAAAGTGTTGCTAATATAAAGTAAAGTATCTGGGGAGTCAGTTTCGTACGTAGGGAGGATGCGAGCCCAGTGTGGGGGGGAGAGGGATGGGAACTTGTCGAGGTCGGGAGGGGGCTCTTGGATACATAAGATATCGTAATCTACTGGGTTCGTGGAATTAAGGAGGGAAATTAAGACGTTATAACATTTGTGTGTATTTAAGGAAAGGATGCGAAGTCCATTGACGGTGTAAGTTTGTGGTGTGGTATTCATGGGGAAGGGGAGGAGGAGGAGTGGGGGGAGGTAGCTGGAGCATCAAAGAAGAAAGGAGAGGAGTCATCAAGGGCAGTGGACAGAGGGTCAAAGTCGGGGTCAAAGAAGATACGGCTGCGCAGCCGCTCGTGCTGGACGGCGTGCTCGATGATGCGGACTGGACACTCCTTGTGGTAGGAGGGATGCTTGCCCTGGCAGTTGGCACAGCACGGGGCGTAATGCTCACAGCGTTTGCCAGCGGCGCACTTGGTAGAGCTGGTCGAGCATGGGCAGGCACTCGAACGGTGAGGGCCGGCGCAGCGGGCGCAGGTGGGGTTCGTCTGCTTGCACTGGTGCTGGGTATGGCCGTAGCGCTGGCAGTTGAAGCAGGCGAGAGGGGGCTCCTCGTAGCGGTGTGGGCAGCTGATCGTAGATTCAATCGCGAGCCCGCGCGCGATACACCTGTCCGCGGAGAGGGCGTCACAGACGGTGACAAGGAGGGAAGAGGCTTTCTTCTTGGGGTCGCCTAAGACGTGTTCATTCAGCCAACGCATGTCCGTGATTGCGGAGGAGTCGGTGAAGGAGGAGCGGTTGAGTGTGTAAAGCTCCAGCGCGGCAGATGGGGATTTGGGCTTGAAGGTGAGGGGTACCACCGGGACCACGATTTGGCAGCGGGGAAGGATGAGGGTACTGTTCTTGGCTAGACGCGGGACCCACGCCGTAGCGGATTGCTTGAGCAGTGACGCGGCCTTGCCCGAATCGACGGCAACGAGGAGGCGGCCCCGCGAGAGGACTTTGACGCCACGAATCATTACTCCCTTCAGCTTGTCCGCACCAGTGGAGGAAATGGCGGTTTCGACCTTCGCCTTGATCTCCGCGAGCGGGAGGGATAGGATGTCGCTCTGCTTGTCTATGATGACAGTGACTTCGCTGGTCTTTGCTGGGCGTGGGGCGGCGGTAGGACGAGCGGGTGGGGCGGGAGCAGGGGCAGAGGAGAACAAGGCTGCGGCAGAGGAATAAGAACGCACGGCGGCAGAAGCGGCGGGCGCGTTCGTCTTCAGGTCCGCGAGCAGCTCGACCTTGAAGGACTTGAGCGCATCCTCAAGTTGTTTCCCGTGGCTCAGGTGTCGGTCCAGCGCGTCCAGCGACGTGAAGATCTCAGAGAAGTTGGCTATGGTGAGCTTCGCGCTTTTCACTTTTTTGACTGAAATGATGCTCCGAATCGCGTCTATATGGGCTTGAGGGGTGTCGGGAGGGGTCGGGAAGTCGTCTGGTAGGTCTGCAGAGGATGGGGAGGGAGAGGGTAGCACGTTTTCGCCCGCCTGGGGTGCCAGCATGGCATTTCCCAATTGGGACATGATGGCGGGAAGAAAAAGGGCCTAGGGTTAGGGTAATATTGCTTCAGACACCTCGTCTGACATCTCCCGAGCAGCTTGAGACCTCAGCAAAATGGTTGTGGACATACAGAATATTGCTTCAGGCACATGGTTTGAGACCCACCAAGCATGTCAAGGGCTTGAGTATTCTTGCACCCAAGAAAAAATTGCTTCAGACACCTCGTCCGACACCTGCTAAGCAGCTTGAAACCTTTGGTGAACATTCCGGCCCGTAGGATATTGCTTCAGACACCAGGTTTGAGACCGACCAAGCACATCAAAGGGCTTGAGCATTCCTGCACCCAAGGAAATTTGCTTCAGACACCATGTTCGAGGTGCTTGAAACCTTAGCCGGACATTCCTGCACACAGGATATTGCTTCAGACCCCAGGTTTCAGACCTGTGAAGCAGATAGAGGGCTTGAACATTGCTACATGCATGGGAAAATTGCTTCAGACACCAGGTTTGAGACCTGCCAAGCACATCCAAAGGCTTCAACATTCCTGCACCCAGCTTGAGACCTCAGCAAAATGTTCGTGGACACGGAATATTGCTTCAGACACCTGGTTTGAGGCGGAAGCAATATCCTATGCATGCAGGAATGTTCAAGCCCTCAATCTTCTTGGCGGGTCTTGAGCAGCTGCAGCAGCTTGAGACCTCAGCAAAATGTTTGGGGACACACGGAATATTGCTTCAGACACCAGGTTTGTGACCCACCAAGCACATCAAGGGCTTGAACATTGCTACATGCATGGGAATATTCCTTCAGGCACCTTGTCTGACATCTGCCGGTTGAGGGCTTGAGCATTCTTATCGTCAGACGGGGTGCCTGAAGCAATGTTTCTCAGGTGCAACAACACTCTGCCTCAAACCAGGGGTCTAAAGCAATATTGTATGTGTCCCCAAACATCTTGCTGGGGCTTCAGGCTGCTCAGGGGATGTCGTATGAGAAAATAGTAGGCTGAGCTTTGAAGCTCCTTTCCGGATCTCCCACACCATGTCTCCCACGGTTTCAAGCCAGGGGCTTCATCTCGAACATGTTGTTTGAAACAAATTTTATTGGATGCTGGAATGCTCGCCCTTGATGTGCTTGGTCGGTCTCAAACCTGGTGTCTGAAGCAAAGGTTTCAAGCTGATTAGCAGGCGTCAAACGAGATGTCTGAAGCAATGTTCCTCAGGTGCAATAATACTCGGCCTCAAACCACAATCTGAAGCAATACTGTGTGTGCCCATGAACATCTTGCTGGGGCTGTAACATGCTCGGGGGATGTTGGATGAGAAATGGTAGGCTGAGGTCTGAAGCTCCTTTCTGCATCTCCCCAGCGGTTTCAAACCCCAAGTGTATTGCCCATAATTCCTCCACACAGAATATTGCTTCAGACACCTTTCTTGAGACCTCCCAAATCCTTGCGTCCAAAGAATATTGCTTCACAAATCTTGTCTGACACCTTTCAAGCAGCTTTATTTTTTTGCTCCAAACAGCCGGCGTCTGAAAATTGTTTCTGGGTCCAGAAGGCACTACAAGGTCTTGAAGCCGCTACCAGTCCTGACAAGGCTGGCAAGTCTGGGACACCCATTAAAGGCCTGCCTAATCTTAATGGTCACAAAACAGGGATTTAAATGCGGTACCAGCTGGATCTGGCCTTTCAAGGCCTTGCCGCCCTTGTAAGCACCCTCAAAGGCCCTTCCAAGCCGCCCGCATTTTTGGCGATGGGATACTCAAAGCAGGTGTCCAAAAATCCTGGGAAGGCATATGAATCAGTCGAACAGAGGTCAGAGGGTTCAGAGAGTGTATGAGATTCAGACACGTGGCACGAAAGACGGTCTGGCCATTTGGGAGTCGGTGAGGTTGAGAACTGGGAGCAAAGAAGGCCTATAGTCTCCGCAATTGACCCAGCAGGTTTTTGCGGGCACGTGCCGTGCCGACGGCATGCCTAATCCAGAAGGCTAATGATCCTCTGGCCATTTTTCACGTCCTCCTGGGGTGCTTAGGGAGCAAAGTGGTGGGCCAACATTCCCAGGGAATACCCATGCATTGCGGATGATAGAGCTTGATGCTTTTGCCCAAAAAGTTGAACTCCTCGGTATCAGACGTGGGAGTGAGTGGGAGACATGACGTGTTGTGTGGTTGTATCTACTTTATTACTACTTTGGGAAGCTATCACTCCCATCAGCACGTGCCCACAAAAACCTCCTGGGTCAATAACGGCGAGTCTAGCCTATAGCTAGCATGTTGACAGTTGAATCAGAAAGGGGATGACGCGGCCGGAAAGCGGTACCGTGATCCGACTTGACTGTCTTATCTGGCATTTGGACTGATGGCACCCTGAAGGCCAGTCCAATGCGAACCTACATGAGAGTCTTTCCAATGGCCCTCCCAGGGGCAATTGACTTGTAAGGATATCTACTATTAATTTAAGCTATTGTTGGACTGTCCCGGTGCACTGGGATACCTCGGCACCTCCGCCACTTGGTAGCTCAAGAGTAACCGTAAAAGTAAGTAAAATATGTAAATGACTCCTTACACAAGATGTCTGGAGCAAAGTATCTGAGGGCTGAAGCCTCAATCTGATGAATCCTGTTTTGCCTTGCTCGAGCCACCCAGGTTCAGACCTGTGTGCTGACCGATCCTCCCGAGCCTGCAGCTCGAGCTCACCATATAATACATATTCTTGTGTATTTCACAAATTCTAATACAATATATTTATTCTAAACCGAGCCGCTCGAGCTGCTCGAGCCACAGACATCCTACACACCTATTCGAGCCACGTGAGTCCTACTCGAGCGGCTCGAGCTATGTGAGTCCGCTCGAGCCCACTCGAGCCATGTCCAACTTGTGTCAGCTGTCAGACCATGGTAAGTGACAAACACTGATCACAAATCACGCCAAGTAAGCCAGTCGAGAATAATCTAATATTTGCAAATGATTGGCCCCCACGTAGAATGTGCAGAGACCGTAATTGCACCCCAAATTTCCGTGAGGTAGTTCTTCAGTGTCATGATTGTCGATTTCAGGTCCATCAGAAGGAAGGAATGTTGAAGGATACAAAGGGCGGCGGCAGCACTAACAGAGTTTATAAACCTTCCAACCAAAGCACCGCTCTTTTTCTGCCGGTGACATCCGTATCGAAGCACACCCATAGACATATGAATATCTGAATTATCTGTCAGTTCCCAGTGCCTCGGTGATTTATTGTGACTACCCAAGGACTTGAGAGAATCCGAAATTTCTTTGATGCGTCGACACGCCTCAGTAATGTGATGTGACAGATGCTTCATTTAGTAACAGCACCTCTCTTTCATGCACCACTACCACTTCTACCACCTGCCCCCAACGACAACGCTCTTGCACCTGATGTTTATGTTGGTGCCCCTGCTCAACAACACACCTGACATCTATGTCGGTGTTTTCGCAGAGCTTGACGTTCAGTGTTCACATCGGTCTGGGCTGGGTGGCACTAAGGTGTGGTGGTGGGCAATCTCGATTGATCATCCGTGACAATCACGGGTACCATTACTTGAGATGCCATCACTTTTGGTCGACCCACACTTGTTCACGTTCATTCACCACCAGTTCCTCATGTTTTCCGTAGGAAAGATACTCAAAAGGTGCACTGTATCACTTAAATGTGCCGTGCAACCCGGCAAGTATTTACACCATGGGTTGAGGGCACCAGAGGATCCCGAGCACAGACCTCTGTACCGGCGGCACTACTGTTACTACTGAGACAAAATCTGGTAGAGGTCAAAACATGCAGAAAAATAGTCAAAATATTTCTGTGTGTTCATGAGGCATTTTTAACTCCATTCCATGCATATCAAGCTGTCCAAGACTCATGGCAGGGAAGGACCGCCGCCATATCGGTTACTCTGATGGCGTCCTCAAATAGGTGTAAATATAGGCATTCTGAATCTCGCAACACGTTTTCCGGCTTGCACATGTATTTTTGGCCCTGACTCCAATAACAATATGTGTTTTTAGGATTAATCTCCAGGGAACGGTCAAAGGGATTCTTGATCCGTCGACATTACATGTATGAACCATCCATTTTAACGGATATTTCCTCAGTATCTCATTCAATTTGTTGAAATTGTGAAATCCCTTCGACCGTTCACTAGAAAATGAGATTTTAAACAACTTTTGTCTTTCCACTCTTGTAATTCCTGCCGTAGTGCATGCTGAAAACGTGCAGCGAGTTTTGGGTCAAACAACATGGCCGGCAATCCAGCGACTAAGCTTTCGATCAAATTGATGGGCCAATGGATTGCCCACCACCAACCACCTTAGCACACTATTCCAATTGTTGGTCCATGAACAGTACTTGAAGCTCAATTTACTCTAATGACAAGGATCATATCCTCCTCAGTTGCGTAGCATTTTTTTCATTGTGGTCGCTTACAAATTTTAGGGTGTGACACGGGTATATACTGTGACCCTGGCGTTTCATACCGTAACCGTGACCCATGACACCATACCCGTGATGTACCCTTACCCGCGGGTACGGTAAATAACCGCGGGTTGGCCAGAAACCCGCAGTTATTAATACTGCAGTATATTTGGTATTTTTTACGAGCTCTCATGCTATGTAACACATTCCTAACAATGTATACGATTTTATACCCATTTATCTGGTATTATTCGGGCCCCAGATGCTCCAGTACGGTCAACATCAGTGAGATCATCGTTTATTTGTCATTATTAGTTTCCGGGGAAAGGCACTATGCCCGCGTCCAAAATAGGAAATTTTCGAATCATCTTGCTTCTATGGGCTCATTTCAGGCAGGATATACATGGGATACTTCCTGTTACTATCATACAGCATTGCTCATAGTCTTTCACCACATTTACCCTCTTGAAACTCCCTTATTGCCACAACTCTATGAAATTGGAATCAACACTTGCAAGTTGGATATGAGTGGATAAGAAGGGTTCTAAAATTCCTGAATAGTACTATACTCACTTACATATGTAATCCATAAGCTAACAACAACATGTAGATGAGAACTGGGGCATTTCACCCAATTCGGAAAACCCGCAGGTTTACTGCCCCGATCACGGTATTATGGGTTTTCTCGGCAAGCTATACCCTACCCGCACCTGTGACACCCTTCCCCATGACACCGTGGTAGTGCATAACATCATGTCACACACACTACTTACAATTGTCCAATGATTATTGTTAAATCACCTGCATCACAGTGCCGGATTCAAGCCCGGATCCAAGTGCACTCCATTTCAATCCTGGTGCATTGAAGCTCTATTCCGTGTACCCCCTTCCCCATTGAACTTCTTTCTGCATTCAGGTTCACTCTCACAACACCTGGACGATGCTGACTTGGTGGAATTCGTGGAAGCCCAGGAGAAGGAGGTGGAGCAGTTTTTGGACTCAGACGAGGAGGGAGAGGAAGAGGAATGTGACTCGGATGCCTCAGACGACAAATAGGTGAGTTCCAAGCTCAATGCAGTGGGGGTCAGGTGCAAACCAATTATTTACAGACATGTACTTTTGTGTGGCTCAAGCACAGTGCACAGCTCGAGCTGACCGGGAACTCTAGCGGCTCAAGATGAATTGGAGCTCATGCAGCTCGAGCGGGGGCACCGGAGCGGTTTTGGGATTGAGTGGGGATCAAACGGGGTATCGAGCGGACTCCTGAGATTTTTGTGCTGGTTGTTTTTTGCCATACCTTATGCACCTTGAGCGGACTCGAGCGGACTTGGCTCAAGCAGCTCAGTGTAGAATATTGTATATTGTATTTGAAATTAGGAAATATGGACCCTTCAGCAGGCTTTTCCACACTGGACCCCTCGGCGGGCTTCTCCACACGGTCATCGACCAGCTGGAAGCCAGTCGGCCACTCTGAAGAGTGACCATCCATCTCCCGCATCTCCCGCAATGAATCTGCCACCCACCCATACCACTTGGTGATGTCCAGAAGGCGCTTGAACAGATTGTTGATCACAACTTCTGCGCCATCCTCAACATGATCGACACGGTGGAGAAGCTCGGCCACCCACTGACCTAAATCACGTGGACACAGGCCTCGGTGTCTTGGTATGGACCAGCAGCTCGAACATCAATGCAAACCTGCATGTCGTCAATGCGAGTTCGGGGTCCGACTTCAGCGGTGACTTCCAGAACTTCTTCTGGTTCGGACAAGTGGATCGTCTGCCACTGGGCGATGCAAGGGCGGGCTGGGGACTTCGAAGCCTTCCGGGACTTCCGACGTTTCAGCGACACCAGGTTTGAGATCTGCCAAGCAACTTCAAACCTCAGCTGAACATTCCTGCATGCATGGAATACTGCTTCAGACACCAGGTTTGAGACCCACCAAGCAAGCCCAGGGCTCGAACATTCCTGCATGCACAGAATATTGCTTCAGACACCTGGTTTGAGACCTGCCAAGAAGATTGAGGGCTTGAACATTCCTGCATGCATAGGATATTGCTTCCGCCTCAAACCAGGTGTCTAAAGCAATATTCCGTGTCCACAAACATTTTGTTGAGGTCTCAAGCTGGGTGCGGGAATGTTGAAGCCCTTGATGTGCTTGGCAGGTCTCAAACCTGGTGTCTGAAGCAATTTTCCCATGCATGTAGCAATGTTCAAGCCCTCTATCTGCTTCACAGGTCTGACACCTGGGGTCTGGAGCAATATCCTGTGTGCAGGAATGTCCGGCTAAGGTTTCAAGCACCATTGCTTCCACCTCAAACCAGGTGTCTGAAGCAATATTCCGTGTGTCCACGAACATTTTGCTGAAGTCTCAAGCTGCTGCAGCTGCTCAGCAGATGTCAGACGAGGTGTCTGAAGCAATATTTCTTGGGCGCAAGAGCGCTGAAGCCCTTGATGTGCTTGGTAGGTCTCAAACCTGGTGTTGGAAGCAATATCCCATGGGTCGGAATGCTCAGTCAAGGTTTCAAGCTGGTTAGAAGGCATCAGATGAGGTCTCTGAAGCAATATTCCTTTGGTGCAAGAATGCTCAAGCCCTCAATCTGCTTGGTGGGTCTCAAACCTGGTGTCTGAAGCAATATTCTGAGGACAGGAATGTTCCAATGAGGTTTCAAGCTGCTTGCCAGGTCTCAAATGAGGTGTCTGAAGCAATATCCCATGCATGCAGGAATGTTCAAGCCCTCAGACTGCTTGGCAGGTCTCAAACCTTGTGTCTGAAGCAATATTCCATGTGTGCAGGAATTTCAGCTGAAGTCTCAAGCTGGTGGCCGGGTCTCAAACCACATGTCTGAAGCAATCTCCTGTGCCTGCAGGAATGTTCAAGCCCTCAATCTGCTTACCGGGTCTCAAACCACGTGCCTGAAGCAGTATTCTGTGGATTCAGGAATGTTCAGCTGAGGTTTCAAGCTGCTTGGCAGATCTCAAACCTGGTGTCTGAAGCAATATTCCATGTGCAGAAGTGTTGAAGCCCTCAATCTGTGTGGCATGTCTCAAACCTGATGTGTCTGAAGCAATATCCCATGCATGCAGGAAAGGTCAAGCCCTCGATCTATCTGGCAGGTCTCAAACCTGGTATCTGAATCAATATTCTGTGGGCAGGAATGTTCAGCTGAGGGTACAAGCTGTTTACCAGGTTTCAAACCTGGTGTCTGAAGGAATATATCATCTGGGCAGGAATGTTCAAGCCCTCAATCTGCTTGGCAGGTCTCAAACCTGGTGTCTGAAGCAATATCATGAGGGCCGAAATATCCGCCGAGGGTTTCAAGCTGATCAGACGAGGTGCCTGAAGCAATGTTTCTCGGGCGCAACAACACTCGGCCTCAAACCATGTGTGTCCATGAACATCTTGCTGGGGCTTCAAGCTGTTCGGGGGATGTTGTACGAGAAATGGTAGGCTGAGGTTTGAAGCTCCTTTCCGCATCTTCCCAGCAGTTTCATGCCAGGTGCTTCATCTCGAACATGATGTTTGAAGCAACTTTTATTCAATGCTCGAAGGCCCAAGGCCTTGATGTGCTTGGTCAGTCTCAAACCTGGTGCCTGAAGCAATATCGTGAGCACAGAAATGTCTGCCAAGGTTTCAAGCTCATTAGCAGGTGTGAGATGGGGTGCCTGAAGCAATGTTTGTCAGGTGCAACAATACTCGGCCTCAAACTACGGGTCTGAAGCAATATTGTGTGTCTCCACGAGCATCTTGCTGGGGCTTCAAGCTGCCCGGGGGATCTCGTACGAGAAATGGGAGGCTGAGGTTTGAAGCTCCTTTCCGCATCTTCCCAGTGGTTTCAAGCCGGGTACTTCATCTCGGACATGGGGTTTGAAGCAACTTTTATTCGATGCTGGAAGGCTCAAGCCCTTGATGTGCTTGGTCGGTCTCAAACCTGGTGTCTGAAGCAAAGGTTTCAAGCCGATTAGCATGCGTCAAACGAGATGTCTGAAACAATGTTCCTCAGGTGCAACAATACTCGGCCTCAAACCACGGTCTGAAGCAATATTGTGTGCCCATGAACATCTTGCTGGGGCTTTAACATGCTCGGGGGATGTCGTATGAGAAATGGTATGCTGAGGTTTGAAGCCCCTTTCTGCATCTCCCCAGCGGTTTCAAACCCCAAGTGTATTGCCCATAATTCCTCCACACAGAATATTGCTTTAGACACCTTTCTTGAGACCTCCCAAATCCTTGTGTCCAAAGAATATTGCATCATAAATCTTGTCTGACACCTTTCAAGCAGCTTTATTTTTTGCTCCAAACAGCCGGCATCTGAAAATTGTTTCTGGGTCCAGAAGGCACTACAAGGTCTTGAAGCCGCTACCAGTCCTTTCAAGGCCGGCAATGTCACTAAATTGCGACTTTAAACTTCGAGGCCAATGAGTTTATATCAATTCACAGGTATATTCACGCACCATAAAGCAGACTCTACTGAGCTATTGCCTTCAGGCAAAACAGAGCACACAATCTACCCAACCAACTAGTTGGGACTTTCCAGTCTTCAACCCACGTGGGCGTGATTCGCTGTCACTCCCTCAAGCACAGGTGCCCTTATATACAGTTTCTATACCTGAGTTTGAGATCCTCCATTGCCGCGCATCATGATGATTTAAAATATCTGTCGTACATCCTCTCCCATATAATTAACAAAACTATCCCCATCTCTCCCAGAAGGCACCCTGAACATATTGTGTCCGAAGGTCACAACATCTCTCAGATGTCCTGTGTTTATAAATGCCCGATACATTTTAAATGTTCCCATGGTATCTGTGCCACAGACACCCAGAAGATTTTGAAAATGTCCTCGACAGATGGCCTAGATGTACACAGAGTTTATATTTAAAAACCTTTAGAGAAGTTTCACATGTTCAGGCTGAAACCATTCAGGAGGAATTTTTAATTTTCTTTGAATTTCCTTTGTATATTGTTCTTCTCCACACACTGAACACATCTCAAACGAATTGTAAAGGATATTTGAAACCCACTTGGAACACATTTTAAATGTCTTCTCCATTTTTTGTGCCAGAACATACAGCAGATATTTTAAATGACATCTGAACTTCTTTCAGATATGTGCTTTGTATCCCTGCATCACAAACTCTAGAGAAACGTGAAACGAATCTTGGAAGATATTGGAAGCATACTCAAGACACATTTTGAATACCTTCTAATATTTCTAGGCCCAGACATTGAAAAGATATTTTGAATCTCTTTTGTGTATGTGCCTTGTGTTACACCACCCTAAACTCTGAATGCATGGGAAACATATTGTGAAGTATACTCAAGACATAGCTTGGACATATTTTGAATACCTTCTAATTTTGCGAGGCCCAGATATCGAAAACATATTTTGAATATCTTCTTCATGTCATTCTGCCAGATATCTGTAACGTTTGGGTCAAGCTATTTGGAAGGCACCCATGCTTTTATGAGAACAAACTTTGAATGTCTTTAGCATGTTCAATCCACTATGATTGACAAGATATTTTGAAAATGTCTTGTGTGTTTCAATGCTCAGATATGCAAAAGTTATTGTAACTATCTTTTGCATATCTTATTAATGTTTTGGCTTGGGTTTTTAGGTTATCCTCCCTGTGTTGTTGTTTTTCACATTCTGAAAGGCCAAGTCAGTGTAGCAGTATGTGGGAGGTACTCTCTGTTGTTACCTGCACTGCAGAAATTAAGTTGAGGGCTGTGTTTGAAATGGCCTGCACGAAAGGGGCACCAAAACAATCAAGCAGTTCATTCAAGAGTGCCAGCACAGGAGTCAAGCAGGCTACTATGCTATTCAGCTGGATATCAATGATGGTGGGGTTGTGGGGCATTGCTATGGGGGAGTGAGGAGACCACAGGCCCGAGATGCAGGCTTTATATGCTACTTGCGCTGATAGCCATCTTCATCAAGTTCTCCTGCATAGCGGATGATCATCAATGTTCCACTTTCCGGGTGCTTTTGCCCCTTGATTTGGTGTGATAAGGATAAGGGTTTGGGGGCGGCTGGGTGTTATATATATATATGTAGTTCAGTTTGCTCACATTGTGGGCAATGACAGCCAGCTACCATTCGAGATCATGGGCTCTATCAGGCCACCCTCTGTCGGAATTACACCTTGTATTCACCACATCAAGGTGATGCGCTGATAAATTAAAGCCTATTCGTACGGAGCCACGTAACTGATCCTGTTACGAGTCCTAAAAAGTATTTTTAGGCTCATTTTTCCCACACTTTATATGCCAAACTTTTGGATTTTGCGATCATAATTGTGTACCCTGGCAAGAATCAGCACTGCTTTTTCACTGCTTTTTCATCGCTTTTGCCTAAATTACGCTTTTTGGCCAAGTCATCAGTTCACATCACGGGATCGATTCGCGTCTCTGAGGACATGCAAATAGAACCAAATGTTCTGACATCCACCTACAGCAAGTGTCTTTTCGGAGGCAGTATTGAAATTCCAAGGACCAGTCACTCAGTTGTACTTAAATTCTGGACTTCCACTGGATCGAGTTCTGTGTTCACAGTTACAGTAACTGTCCACATTGGGAAATCATGAGAAATCATTCATGCATTTTCTGCGGCGAGATTTGGTTTGAACAGGACTCACTGCTGAGCTAAACTTGATCTATGTATCTAAAATAGTTGCACTCGCACAGCCTTCACTGTTCGGGGTGCACATATGCTCCCGGGCATTGGGAGAGCATGTGAAGCAAATGTGAAGTGTTTGCCATGGGTAATTGGCTATAACCTATCATTCGGTCAGTGAAGAGGGGATAATCGCGAGCAGAAAACTTATTTTGGCACAAGGTGATTTGCAGGCTGCGAGGTCACGGTGTACCTCCCATGCGGCATGTGTCAAAGTGGGGAAATCTGTTGACTCACTGCCATCATGTCCGTTGGAAAAGTACGCTGCCAATGGCACGCAAATTGTCCATGATTAGTCCTCCAATTACATCCAACTTTCTTCCTTCAGTGGTAATTTAAGGCAAAGATTTTGCAGCCATTTGAGTGAAGTTCGACGGAACGGCAGCAAGACCGGAGAAGACTTGGTGGAGTTCCAGCTTTCTTTACCCATGGGTTATTCATTCTTCATTGGTTCTTCCAGCTGCAGCATTTGGCTAACCTCCAGAGACGTGTGGAACATAATGATGAAGAGAAATTTGTACAGATGGCGATCAAATTTCACACTACCTGCGCGTCCCGGTGCCTGCTCATCGTAAAGCACTTACACGGCTCTTACTTTCCTCTAACACTCTCGCTATTGAGATACTATGCTATCAGGAGCGTTATCGAGTGCCCACACCCCACGCATTCAGATTCTGCCGCTTCTGTTGGAAGGCGGTGGAGAGTGAGAGCCACGCCTGGCTGGGTTGCAGGAGTGATGCGTCGCTGATCTCTTCTCGAAGGGGTTCCTCGTGGATATCTATCAACTGATGTCTGATTTTCCACGTACCTGGGACTCGGCAGATTCGCTCTTGCTCGCCCTCGCGCAGTGTCGTAATTTTGATGTTACACAACGTCCCGCGAAGTACGCTTTGGACGTCCTGGATGTGTACTCTAAACACCAGATTTTTAAACCAGCGGAGTATGTCTATAATCCATTCGAGTGATATCCTCTGAGGTTTCCTCATACTTGACTTTGAAGGTTCTGCGCCCCTGAGGATTTCTCGGTGCCTCAAAATCCCAACCTGTATTTTGATTTTGATTTTGTACGTGATGTTGCGGGAGGCACAGGGGGGTTACTCAGGTGTTCAAGGGATTGGAGAATGATAGTATCTGTAGCATACACCTGGCACGATGTATGTAGTACGGGCCCCAGCTGTTTCTTAACGGGACCGCGCCGGAATATACCTACCTACCTACCAATAGCACGTGGACTTGACTATTTAGTTTCTCCTTCAATAATGTGCATTAATGTGCAATCTCTAATACTGAATTTTTCATGTGCTTTAACGCTGGGAGGTGCCACAGCAAGTTCAAGACCAGCTGGAACAATTGCAACTCCGTCCCTTGATCGAAAGGGTCTTCGAACAGCAGCAACACTCGGCTGAATTCCAACAGTCAGTGGACGTGACTATCGAGCTTCTCCTTCGATAATCCGCAATCTGTAAAGCTGAATCTTTCGCGGGTGTTAACACTGTAGAGGAGTTGCCACGACAAGTCTAAGATTAACTGAAACAATTTCAACTCGGTCCCAGGGTCAAAGCCCAAGTTGAATTTTCGGTTTGGGTTGAACTTCACAAGTGTGCATCAATTGATGGATTGCTTTGCGATTCTGAGGGAAGTCACTGTATCAGGGAGTTGCCAGAGCAAATCGTTAAAGGAAATCTCAGGACATTGGAGTTGTAGTGTTTGATGTAGCGTAGCTAAGCCGACATTTGTATTAATGAATTTCCTTGCCAACCCGTGTAATCATGGAACCGAAATATCCCTGGCCGCTTGGCCTGCACTGGTCACAGAGGTGGCAGAAAGTAGGGTGTATTGATGACGACGTGGGTCCGTATTTACGTGGTAAACAAGTAGAATAAGATAAATTACTAATGCATCGGAGTAGAACCGAATGGAGGACATGGATTGTCCCGGCCATCCGACTCTGCCACATCGTCGAGGTTGTAATGACAGTACCAGGAGAACCATCTCCGCACCCTTCAACCCTCCATTAAAAAGGGATTCGTGAATATACTATGACCGAGCCTGGATTCGAACAAAGAACCCCCTCGAAGTTAATGGCCATGAGACACTTGTAACAAGCGAGGGTGCGATTCCGTTCGCTACTAGGTCCCTTTTCACTTGAAAGGTCCTCTCACACCTACTGCTCTTTTGCGGACGCATTTCAAGCAAACCAACTCCTAGCGGACTGCCTGTGTAGGTTGCCTCGAGTTCTTCACCATTACTCGAGGGACCAGTCTCTCGGGTGTTAAAGCACCTTCTTAACATTAATTTGCGCTTACGCTCTAGGCTGACATTCCGTTTTGATATGGAATGGCGGGCCACATATATAAGCAGAAGCTCTTCGACTCGTGGATCTCGGGCGCCTGCCTTCTTCCTTTGCGCGACTTACGAACGCGGTGCAGTTAGCACCAGGTAAGACCATCCGCATCCATCCAGTTGGCCACTGCCATTATTGATTGAGAAGCCAAGGACATAGCCGACGGCACGGGGAGGAAGATCGCCCGCAAGGAATTGCACTCAAGCGCGAGTCTAGGAAGACGCTATAGCGGTCAGCGCCTAGCGCAGCGGTGAGTCTCAGAAGCCTCACAACTCAAACTAAAAGCTCCAGACTCCAGACTCAAGAGTGGGGTGGGGAGGAAGGAAGGAGAACTTAACTAGTAGAGTTGACCCACCGATACTAGGAATGGCAATACAGCTCTACATGTATATTTTTAACGTAGGCGGGAACGAGAGCGCGGGCGCGGAGCTGGATGTGCGAGCGGGCGTCGGGGCTACATACGTCAGCAAGGATGAGGGCGAGACCCACGGAGCGCCGGGAGATACGATAAATAAGTGGGGCGGAGCTCCCTGCTGAGATTTGTCAGTTGGGGAGAAGGATTGACCAAGGGAGCACACCTACACGCTACGTATCACTCCACGAAAACGCGATCCCCAGCCCTCTCACCTCTGTCTTCGCGCCATCTCCCTCCGGCCCTACGCGACCAATCGGGACCGGCGCCGCGGGGCCTTTCGCCTGCGCAGGACGAGTGCGTGAGCGTCAGATACACGTATGGGAGGTGATGGTCGGGGGCCGGAGGCGTGCAGAGATGTAAATGCCACGGCTGCGATTGAGGATTCGCGGCTCAGCCCGCGTGCGAGGTGGGGAAGGACGTCGGGAGCGGTGGGGCGAGGGTGATGGAGGCGTGCGGGCATCACGTATACCCGCTATCGTCCTCCCAACACGTGCTGCAGCAAGATTCAGACTCCAGGGCGCGACGATCGTCCGTTGACAGTGATGCAGCAGGCGCAAGGTATTCGTTAACCCACGAAATATTCGTTAATTCACGTAAAGCTGATACAGCTCTATGGATTCCAACATTTTAGCGTGTGTGGATGCGGATGGTGGAGAGGCGGATGGAAGGGGATGTGACTGCGAGCAGGAGGGCGTCGTGGGGGCGTACAATACAGAGGTGGGTGCGGGCGAAGACCAGAAACGGGATACAGCTCTATTTGTATTGACGTTTTAGTGTGGATGGGGGCGGGCGAGGATGGGGATGGAGATGTGCGAGCGAGTGAGCGGCAGGGCGACACGGGATCGCGGACCAGGCGATTAATAAGGGGAGATGAGCGTCCTGCGAACGTGTGGCAGACTCGGTGGCGGCGCGAGGATGGATAGAGGAGGATTACGAGCGGAGCGGCAGAGCGCAGACGTACCGTACCGCCGAGGGCCTAGGTATCGCTCCACGAGAACGTGATTGCCAGCCCTTTCGCCTTTGCGTTGCCCTCGGGCGTCGAAGGGTGAGTGGGAGCGGTAATTGGAACCGCAGCCGCGAGGGGTGCTTTCGCCTGCGCAGGACGAGTGCGTGAGCTCAGATACACGGTTAATCGAGCGGTGTACGCACCTCCTCTTCGGGCGTTGGGGCTGCAGAAGATGAGTCCAATGGAGCCACGGAAGACGACTCCTCCATCTCCACCTCCGACTCGGACGCAGACGTGGACTCGCCGAGCACTCGCTTGACGCGGACGCGACGCCTGCTTCGCACACACGCCATGCACGCAAGTGGTGTTCGGCCGGCGGCGCGAACTCGAGCGCGAGCCGGCCGGGGACGAGTATCGGCTGCGTCTGGGGCTGTCCGCAAAGAGACTCGCACGCGCGGACGTCATCGTCAGCACGGGCGGCCGGCGGCTCGTGCGCGGCGCCGATGCGCTTTCGCGCCCGGGTGTCGGTGTGTCCGACGTTGAAGCGTACGAGGAAAAAGGGACAAAAGGGCGCGCTGCATGACGAAGGGCGCGCGCGCGCTGACGTTGACCATCTTCCTGCCCGCGCCCGCATCATGTGAAGAAGAAGAAGTGGGAGGCAAGTCAGAGCGTGCGCACCCCTCCTTGATGCGCACGGTCGTGCCCAGGCGCTCGTTCAGCTTCTGCGTGTCTACAGCGCTCGACTCGGGGGACCCGCGATGTAGATGCAATCAATCCTCGCCGTTGGAAGACCGCTCGGATTGATGTTAACGGACAACGCACGATGGGAGCGCATCGGGCGCGGGAAGGAGGCGCACGGTCTCATACGGGATCACCTGCCCACCGTCTCAATCGACGCCTCACTCTATTGCCGACGAGAGGGAGCGCAGCCGCACGGTATAGTCATCTTCCGCGTCCGCGGGGCGCAGTCAAGGGCAGCAGGCAGGGGCGGCAGGCGGTGGGGAGGCGGAGCATTCCGGGTGCGGCGGCGGGTACATGCAACAACACGACGGAGGCAAGAGGGAGAGAGAAAAGGAAGAGGAGCGAGTCACGCTTGCGTGATCGGCCCGATTCGCCGGGGATGGGTTTTTCCGCCATCACGATTGGGTGATGGGGAGGGCGCAGGTGCTTCCTGCGCCTTTATCAGAGAGAGCAAACGGACTTGCATCTGGATGTGGATATTCATCCCCCCCTGAAGTCCGCGCGTGGCCTCACTCCCAGCTCCGCGTAGTCTCTCTTGACAGACTCCCTCGCTCGTTCCTCGTTCTGAAGTCTGTTAGTTACCGCGCCCTGATTGCCGTTGCGTCGCATTATTATATAAGCTTCCTCGTTTAGGAAGGAGGACCGAGGTCACGTGCGGGCTCAGCGACGTGACTTGGACGTGTCATGGCCGTCTCAGCGACCCTAGTCCTTCCAGTTACATCTGAACTCGCTTTATATCAAATTCCTTCTTTTTTGAAAAAATTCCCGGGCCTTCCACCATCCCATGTCCGTCATATCCACTAAATTGAGCATACTGAGGGTTATTGGTGAAATTTAGCCCCTGAATTTGGACAGAAATCACCAGGAATAAGTCTTACACGATGGAACAGATATTGCTTTCAAGAGTCGCATCAAATGAAGCAACATCGCGGACGGCGCGTCAAAGTCGCGTCGTTCAAGCTTACACGTGACTCATTGCACCTTCCAAAACGAGCCAGCTTACATAACAAGGTCCGGTAACGGTAACCAGGGCGCGATAACTAACAGACTAAGCTCCGCGCTGTCTCGCTAATCCGTCGAGGTCTCAAAAGACCAGGGCGGAGGCACAACTTAATTTCGCCTGTTCGGGCATCAGGAATTGAACGCCGCATAAGAACACGAGCAACGCCCTGTGTTCAAATTTATAAGACAAAGCTCTAGCGGAGTTTCACGGGGCCTGAAAGTGCGTATACAGTGTTCATGGAATTGTCGCCACATCTAAATTGAGGTCTATGCACTATTGTGCCTGTGCACCTCCGTCCGAAGCCAAATGTAATATATCGAGCTGAAGTGGTGAACAATGGGATCTCGGCGGGAGATTTTTTTTGCACTGTCGATACTTGGGATCCCGTCATCTCTTTGCCCGTTCTCTGATGCAGATTGAATCTCAAGCCGAGCAAAGATCAAGAGAGAGCAGTGATCATTTGTGTTCTGTCCATCATCGGGACAGCTCTATGTACAGGGGCTTAGAAATCTTGATTCAGGATGATTACGAGCTGAATTCTGACAGTCTGTTCCGACTCTTGAGATATAAATTACTGATATCATTCCTCCTGCCGCGGTGAGCTTGTTGCTGGTTCACATTACAGCTGTAGGTCTATCAAAGGGACACAAAGTGGACTTTCGACTCCAGGTGAGTACTAGTCCTGCCTCGACTATGGCGGATGAGTCAAGATTGGGTGAGCGGAGACATCAGATCACGTTGTTAGCGGAGTATAAATAGAGAATCAGAGTCGTCGTAAGGGAAACAAAACCCATGAACAATCGTTGACCGTGCCATCACGTTGAAAAATTCGCATCAGTCAAAGGGGCTGTAGGGTAGAAACCAATCAACCACGACAGGGCGGGACAGCCTAGGCAGAGGATGTCCGCGCATCCGAGCGTCAAGGCGAGGCGTGGGACATCTAGCGCATGGAGAGAAGCCACCTCGGCGGCCTGTGGGAATGACTGGCGAGACTTGCTGACAGATGGAATATGTATAGGACAGCTGCCGGTGTGCATGCGCCATGTGCAGCGATTCGGTGTGCTCTTTATCTCACGCGTGTGGGAAATGGGAATCTCCCTCCCTGGTGCACTGATTCACAGATCATCGGAACGTTCTTCTGATCCCTCCACGCACCGTGGGATAAACCGCAGATAGCATAGGGCATAATTCAACTCCTGGGTACTACAAGAGCTGACGCTTCGTGAGGAGAAGCGATCATTTACCGTAATTGTGACCAAGAGCCTAAGCAGGAAACACTAATATAAAAAAGACCAAATGCAGGTATCATTGTGCAACCAACTCCTTCCAACACGGTGATTATGAATTTGATGGGGAAGATGAGTAGTACTGTATATAAATAAGCATCGTGGGCTCCGGATTCGTCCTCCATCCCACCCTCAAAGATGCCTCGCGAACCCGCCATTAGCGATATCCAGCTTAACAGCATCGTAACCTGCTTGAACGCAGTTCTCCCACTCTTGAATGACCTCCATGATGGTCTCCGAACTCCCTTTGTGCAGGCCATTTCAAACACAACCCTCAACCTACTTTCTGCAGTGCAGGTAGCAGCGGAGAGTACCTCCCGCATACTGTCACACTGACTTGGCCTTTCAGAATGTGAAAAACAACAAGGATGAGTGTGTCCATCTCATGAAGGACATACATCAAATTCTATTTGCTATTGCCAAACTTCATATGCAGTCCGAGCCACAGGGGTCTCTTCCGCCTTCAACTCTGTATCCCATTGGAGAGTTCACAAAGTAAGTGTGCCAAATGCTCTCATCGCTCTGAAATTTAACATGGATTAGCACTTTGCACAAGATACATACATTTGTAGAAGGCCAGCAAGAGAAGAGCAGGTTCAAACACTTCCTTCGTCAAAGCGAGATGAGAATACTCCTCAAGGAGTGTCGGGCAGGACTTCAGCAGGCTTTGGAGTTGTTCAAGGTATGACTTGAATATCAATGTCCAGTGGAGCACATGTGAATGCCAAAAAAATAGATAGATACCGGTGCTGCAATCTTGGCAGACGCTCTCAAAATGCAAGAAATGGCAAAGAAGCTACATGAGGAACTCCTTGACCTGATCTCCAACACGACGGAGGGAAGTTCAGATGGGTCATCCTCTGTATGTCAGCGATCTATGTCTATGGGAACAGAACTAATTATTGAACAAGCAGATGTACCAGAGTTTCAATGGCTCACAAAATAGGTACCAGAGTCTCTTGCGGCTCTGCCATATGAGCTAATCATGTTTGAAAGCTCAAGGTCTTTTGGGTTGTTGCCAGCCAAACCAAAGATATTCCATGGGCGGGAATCAGAACTCCATCAAATTGTTCAAACTTTCAACAATAAAGAAGGACCCAGGGTAGCAATTCTTGGGACTGGTGGAATCGGTAAAACCAGCCTTGCCAAAGCTGCACTCCATCATCCAGACATCAGTGCAAAGTATGAAACCAAGCTGTTTGTGGCCTGTGATTCAGCTACCACAAGCATTGAACTTGCAGCCTTGGTTGGATCTAATATAGGAATGAAACCTGGCAGGAACCTCACCAAACCTGTTGTCCAACATTTTGCCCATGGACCACCCTGTCTCTTGGTCTTGGATAACCTGGAAACATCATGGGAAACAGTTGAGTCACGTTGTGGGGTTGAAGAATTTTTATCCCTTCTTTCTGAGGTGTCACATCTTGCACTGATTGTAAGCATGGCTGCAGAGTAGCTGTGATTTGTGCTAATTTTTCCCCAGATCACAATGCGGGGTGCTGAGAGGCCATCCAAGGTCCACTGGACTCACCCATTTTTATCACCATTGAAGCCTCTGACTGATCATGCAGCTCGGCAGACCTTCATTGATATCACAGATAATGACCATCATAATGAGGAAATCACCCAACTTCTTGAGCTTACAGATAATATGCCATTGGCGGTGAATCTCCTGGCTAATCTGGTGGACTATGAAGGCTGTTCTAGTGTCCTAGCCCGGTGGAAGACAGAGAACACAAACATGCTTTCTGAAGGCCATGACAAAAGTTCAAATCTGAATTCATCAATTGCCATTTCACTTTCCTGTCCACGGATGACACCTGCAGCCAAAGACTTATTGAGCCTTCTCTCCATCCTTCCAGATGGTCTATCAAATGTGGAGCTTCTCCAGAGCGTCCTCCCTGTCCCTGATATCCTCACATGCAAAGCTGTCTTACTTCAAACATCTCTTGCATACACCAACAGCATGCATCTGAAGGTCCTTGTCCCTATCCGGGAGTACATGCAGCATATGCACCCACCATCACCATCACTGGTCAAGCCTCTTCGAAAGCACTTTCATTCCCTCCTTGACTTGTATCGAACCCATTTTGGAGTCCAGATGAATGGAATGGCTGATCAGATAACTGCCAACCTTCATAACATCCACCACATCCTGCTATCTGGTCTGTATACAGAAAATACAGAACTTAGGGAAAACATTTATCACATCCTCAGTTTTAACTCTTTCAGATGGCGTGCTGGTCATGGGGATTCTACATTGATGGATCAAATCCCACACCTGTTGCCTCAGCTGGCTGATCCCAGGCTGGAGATCAATTTCACCATTGATATGATCCTTACCACAGGTCATTATCCAGTTCCAAATCCAGAACTGCTCATTGACCAAGCTGTACATCACTTGGAAAATTTATATGATCCATCTCTTGCATGTGAGTGTCAGATTGTTTGCTCCGTTATGATGCTGATGACATTCTCTCGGCAGTTAAGTTCTATCATGCAGCTGGAGGGTATTATCACGACAAAAAGGATAATAAAGCTATGAGCTTGCAGTTCCTCAACAAAAGCCTCATGTTGGCAAGGAACTGTCGGAATATTCAGGGACAGACTCACACATTAAATGCCCTAGCTCTAGTGAAGCGTTGCATTGGTGATTATGCAGGGGCCCAAAGATATGCCCGTGAAGCAGAAGAGAGGTCACAGATGTGCGGAAACGTATATGCGGAAGCACTGGCACTGGATAATCACGCAACGTGTTGTTCATATCTGGGCAACAGTAAAGCTGCTATTGCATTGTGGCAGAGAGGAAGACAGCTCCTGCAGTTGTGTGGCATGAGTGATGGGATTCTGTATCATCATATTATGGCTGCTCAGGCCTATGCTCATTCTCAAAAATCAGAATACACTGAGGCTCGCAGTGTCTACACAACAATTGCTACTAACACTTCACCCAACAAAGATCCGTGGAATCATGCTTTGAGCGTTATTAATATTGCCATCATTGATTTGATGGTTGGAAAACCGGTGCCCGACGTGCAATGCAACATCAAAAAGGCAAAGAAAATATTTGCTGCCATGTGTCGGCCTATAGGCATCGATCTCTGCAGAATAGTGTTGGCGGATCTGGAGCTCCGTGAAAAGAATATTTCTCACGCGAAAGAACTATTCCTGGTCGGTCTGAGTTCCCATGCTCGAGTTGGGGCTTACACCTTGGCAAGACTTGCTGATGTGAGCTGCTGGCCCTCTGCTGAAATCAAGTGGTCATTCAGGTGGCAAGTGGTATATCTGGCTCATTCAACAAAATCACGGTGCAAGATCGATCTGTACCAGGCATTTCAATTTCTAGGAGATGGATTCATGTTGCAGGGGGATGAAGATACAGCACACAGTCTTTTTGACATAGCCCTAGAGGCATTCACAGAGATGGATATTCACCGCAGTCGAGCGGACTGCATGCTCCGTCTTGGAGATATTGCAAAGCAGAGCGAAGATCTTGTCAAGGCAGTTGGACTCTGGAGAGATGCTCGCCCCCTGTTTGAACGGTCATCGCAAGCAAAGGAGGTTGCCAAAATTGACACCAGACTTGCTGTCATTGATGCGGATATTGTGCAGCAGCACGAAGAATCATTGAAATATCTTCGTACACTGGATGGACCGACGACATCGTTACAGACTGGGATTGATGAGTTGAATATAGAAGTGATGGAGCACAGGGATCCCACCAGCGACGAAACGTAGGGTTTTCTCCCCATAACCTCCAGTCTTCAGTTCTTCGTAGTACACCACTTTTATTTATATTTTGTAGTTGGACAAACCTCCTAGTATGCCACATTTGTAGGAGCCTGCCTGTATGCCCCTGTATCAATGCTATTTATTCATTTATTTCACGGGAGGTGTGGAAGTGCACCTCGCCCTGCTCATCACCTCCATGGCTTTCCCCGGTTGCACGTGTGAACCAAACAAATCAACACGGCGCGCCCCTCTTTTATTTTCCTTCTCAATTGCATCATCTAGCTGATTTCACTCTTGAATATATCTCCTATGCATTTGTGTCTACCAATTCCATCTGCAGCTGCGTGGCGAAGATTCTCCGCATTGCACTGCATATTGCCATTCTGTTGAACATCGCAAGCTTCAATGCTGCAACGTGGTCTGGTTCCCGTTTACAATGCTTGCAGCATTTCTAGTACTTTCTACCATTTTTCTACACTCTAGATTCACCATATTATGCACCTCGTAGCAATCCCGAGGCTCTCAAGATTCTGCATGCCGAAGTGGGCTCAGACTGTGCCGGGGATTGATATCGGAGTGGCTTGGGGACCCACATCCAGCACTGAGGGTGGCAGTGTGCATCTCCCTATATGTCTTTGCGCAGGTTTCTGGTCTGTGACGTGCTGAAGGAGTGGCGGAGCCAGAGGATTTACAATGGCCATTTTACGTACGTTTCATATTTCATTATTCTCGCACATCTCGCTTGCGGGCCTCGGCCCTTATGTAATCATTCTACGCCTTTCCATCGTACCACCACCATCCCAATACACCTCACTTCAACTCTGAACCCCCGGACGCGCTGAGTTTCTCATTTAGATTGAGCTAAGTTTTCCTTGATTTTTTTGTTCTGATTCTTCTATCTTTAGAGACTTCCTTGTGTTCACACGAGTGAGGATCGACTTCCATGACTCGGCGCTGCACTGGCATGACCTTGACATGACCTCGGTCCCCGTGCGGACCAACCCTTTCTTCAGAGGGCAACATAAACACTGAATTTACCGAGAGAAGTTCACTTCACATCGTTGGAAATGTGCGCGTCGCGGGACTGTGCTCAGACACAGACTCGCCGAACCACTCGCTCGACGCGGACGCGGACGCCTGCTTCGCCCTCACGCCATACTCATACGCGGGCTCCGGGCGGCGGCGCGAGCTCGAGCGCGAGCCGGAGGGGAAGAGTACCCGCGGCATAGAGACTCGCGGGCGGGGGCATATGGTCAGCACAGCAGGACGGCGATTCGTGCGCAGTGCTGGTGCGCTCTCGTTCCCGGGCGTCGGGGGAAGGGGCGTGCTGCATGATTAACGGCGTGCGCGTGCTCACGTTGACGATCTTCCTGCCCAGTAGCGGATACACCTCTCCTTGGCGCGCACGATCGTGCCCAAGTGCTCATTCAGGTTCTGCGTGTCCACAGGGAGCCCTGCGCTGTAGCTGTAATCGATGCACCGTTAGAGCAGAGCCGGGGACGCACGAGGGCAGCCACACGGCATCGGGCGCGGGGACAAGGTGCGCGGTTATCGCCTAATACCGGTCGTCTTAATCCACGCCGGACACAATCGCGGAGGGGAGGCAAGGAGGGCAGACGCCGCATCCGCAGAGCGTTGGCACGAGCAGCAGGCGGAGAGGAGGCGGAGAGTACTGGGCATGGTGCCGCCACTCTAAGTCCGAGACGAAGCGTAATGAGGCGCAGTGAGGCGCAGTGCGAGCCTAGTCAGACGTTGCACGTCGCTCAGCTGCGCGCGAGTCCAGTCTCAAGGGTCCGACGGCGTGATTACCATAGAAAAAAATGAGAAAGGTGTAATCAAAGCAGCTGAGCAGGTTAGAGCGACATCCTGAATGAACCCCCGCACGACGAACCAGTTTGAAGTTGACCGTCGGAGGCAAGGAGGCGGCCGATGATTGCATCAGTCGGAGTTAGAGCGCAATCAAGCGATTACGACACCCACTTCTTTCCTCTTGCACTCATCCAACGTCGTCGCCGCCGTCGTTCTCGTCGTTGCCGGCGTTGGCATCCGTCGCAGACGAAGAGCGAAACATTACTGAATAAACAATTAGAAAAGACCCCGAGGACTAGGAATGGAGGCAAAGACTTGGCGAAGACGTCGACAGCGCCGCAGCGGACGCGGAGCAGCTCTTTTAGCGTGCGTGGATGACGTCGCGGCTTCTCCTGAGTCGCTCCTCTGATACAGAGCATCGATGCGTCCCTTCGTCCCATTAGCACCGCCGCCACCGACTCGGCGTGTTCCGCACGCCGCGCACAACTTGCAGGGTGTGCTGTCCCCCGGCACGCGATGCCATCATTGGACTTCCCGGCGCTGTGCGCTTGGTCTTACGCGCGGGCCCTCAGTCTCCTCCTTGCTGACGCTCGCCCTGTGCCTTGCACATACAGATCTTCCTCCGGACGGGCTGCTTCAACCCAGACAATTCAGGCGAGTTGTCTTTGTGCTACTTTCTTCCCTCCAGCGGTCCTTGGTTCTCCGTCCGCGCCGTGTTTTCTTTCCCTTATTTTCATTCTCCGCCTCTCGACTCTTCCCTGCCTCTGTCCTCTTCTCTGCGGGCTATGTATGTCATCTCGCGCTCACATCAGCCGTGGGCGCCTCTCCGCCGTACGGAAGCGCTCCGTCTCCCTCCCCTTTCTCTGCGAGCCTGGTACACAAGCCAAACCCACGCCGCCCTTTTTCGCCATCCACATTTCGATCCAATAATTGCGCGTTTTTTCGTCGCGGAGGCGCGCTTCGCTTACCAGCATCAGGGGTCGTCCCACAGTATTCTTGCCGAGCCGCACGGCGGGAGCTACGCCATCGCCGTTCGCAGCGCAAGAACCACATCGGCTATACGATTATTTCTGCACTGAATCCATTTCGTTCGCTCTTCCCTTCTGCCTGCTGCCTACAAAATCAGCATTTCAGTATCGTTTCTTCCGAGGCGCAGCGAAAGCTCCGCTACAATGGTGGTAACCTTCACCGCAGCAGGGGCGTCCTGCGGTGAATCTGAATCGAACTGACGGAAATTATTCCATTCACGGTGGCACCAGGTCAGGCGAGATCATCTGTCTATCCATCCATTTGGCCAATTGAGAATTGGCTGAAGTTATTGCTGGAGAGGATGAGGAACCGACGGCCTTGGGGAGACCGGGCATGCACTGCGATATCGATCGAGAGTGAACGGAGTGGCCGCAGCGGCTTCTGCCGCAGGCTACTGTACAGCGAATCTACGCGCGCGGAAACTCGACCCCGGCGGTCAGGTCCCAGTGCGGCGGCGAGTCTCAGCCTCCCAGGCCGCCTCGGAGCCACGGTGCCTCGCAGGACTCTAAACTCTAAATTCCGGAACTCCAGAGTGGGGTGGAGAGGGAGGACTAAGCGGTGTTGACACCGCCCAGGGTTAACCCACGTGGACTAGTAGAGGTAACCCACCCTTGATCGTAATAGTAATACAGGTCTATCGATTCGAACATTTTGGCGTACGTGGATGAGGGGCGGAGAGGCGGGCGGGAGAGGCGGGCGGGCGGGGTGTAAGCGGTAAGGGTGCGAGGGAGCGAGGGTCGTGGATACATGTGTGTGCGAGGATGAGAGAGCGTGAGAGGGAGGACGCCGGACGATAAATAAGTGGGCGCTGAGCATGTGCGAGACTCCATGGCGGCACGAGGAATAAGTTTTTGATGTACATGTGCCGAGACGTACCCCCTGGGCCTAGGTATCGCTCCACGAGAACGCGATCCCCAGCCCTTTGGCCTTCGCATCGCCTTCGGTGATGCTTTCCGCTGGAGGGTTAGCGCGAGGGGTAATCGCAACACCAGATCCTGGTATTCGAAAGAAGAGATGGCTTGCGCACCTCCTCCTCCCCCTCCTCCTCGGGCACTGGCGAGTCTGCGGAATCCGACTCAGATGCGGACTCGCCGAACTCCTCGCTCGCGCTCGCGGTGGACGCCTGCTTCGCCCTCACGCCATATGCATAAATGCTGTCCAACATTCGGTGCGAAGGCGAGCGCGAGCCGGCCGGGGAGCTGTACCGGCTGCGGCTTTCGGCGTACAGACTCGTGCGCGCGGGCGTCATCGTCAGCCCGGGCGTGCGGCGGCTCGTGCGTGGTCCCGGTGCGCTCTGGTGCCCAAGCGTCGGCAGGTCCGGTGTTGAAGCGGACGAAGCTGAATGGGAAGAAGGGGCGGAAGGGGCGCGCTGCATGAGGAAGGGCGTGCGCGTGCTCGCGTTGACCATCTTCTTGCCCTCCCCGCGTTAGAGGAAGAAGTGGGAGGGAAGGCGGAGCGGAGGGACCCCTCCTTGGCGCGGACGATCGTGCCCAGCCTTTCATTTAGCTTCTGCGTGTCCGCCGCCAGCGTTTTCGGGTGTAGCTAGAATCCATCTATCAATCAAGTCCAGCCGTTAGAATAGCGCTGCGGTGAGAAGATGAGGAGGGCGGCACACGAAGTCAGCAGAGCGGCATCATGCGGGCGTGCAGAGGATGGGCGCCATCTCGTTGCCAAGATGAGGAGGGCGGCACACGAAGTCAGCAGAGCGGCATCATGCGGGCGTGCAGAGGATGGGCGCCATCTCGTTGGTAGGGATCCCCACCGTACCGTATACGGTTACGACCGTAAGAATTACGGTGACTTACGGGTACCAACCGGCCCGTAACCGTAACCGTAAACCTGTCGCCAGAGCGTCTTACGGTACGGTACGGGAGACTTTACGGTTATACGCCCGTATTACGACCGTATAAATTGCAAAAAATCATAAAAACAGTGTATCTATGCATTTTCGGCAGCCCGAAGAGCGTCTTCAAGGGCCGTGCGCTTCAGACAAAGGTGATGCTTAAGCAGCATCAAAGTCCGAATAGTTTCAGGCTTCAGACGTGCACGCCGCAGCGAGATAGTATCTCTCCCGCCGGAGAAAACCCTCTCCACCGCCACTGCGGAGCCTGAGACAATTTTAAGCAACCATTCGCGCATCGTGAAAGTGGTAAGCATACCTGGGATCGACATGATATCACGGGCGAGCCGATAGAGGCGTGGATACTCCGCCTTCCGAGCGTACCACCACTGGACAGGATCGGCCTGACTGCCAGAGGCGCGGGGTGCATCAAAATAAGTATCGAGCTCATCACCTTCCTCCTCCCCATCGGTGCCCTGATCGTACTCCGCAAAATTGATGATCCCGGAGCGAGCAGCTGAACCACCTGGTGCGCTGGCTGCCGTCCCAGATGCAGAAGCCATTGAGGATGTGGTGGCCGGATAATTCTCATCGAAATATTCTCGAAGCGCGAGCTTCTGTGCCTCGAGATAATCCGAGAGGTCCTTATCATTAGCGTAGTCCTTTCGGAGCTTCTTATAATTAAACCGAGGATCGAGAACTGGATACGTGAGGTCGTGTGCGGGATAGTGATACAGAACACGTACGAGCAGCCCAAATATAAAACGGGGATTGATCATATTTGTAGTAATAATCACTCAATTTCCGATGTGCCTTGGTCAAGCCGTCAACGAGCTCGGGTGGCGCATCATCGGGAAGGGCTGCAAGTTTCTCCCTCAGTGTTTTCTGAAGACCGCGAAAAGTCGAGTGCGTGGAGGAGAGCATTGGCCGTGACGTCGTAGACATCTGGCTGGTAGCCGAGCGGAACTGGAGCAGCCAGTCTGACACCATGCTAATCGTGTCCCAGTCCTGCACGGTTAGTTGCGAACCGTGAAGGTCGCGGTTACCTGCGATGAACTCGTTAATTGCAGAACGATATTTGATAGCTCGATCTTTGTCATTCCATTAATACTCACTCGAAAAAGTACACATAGAGGGACGTACTCATCATTTGGTGCGTAGACGACCAGCGTGTCTTCACGTCGAGTATGAGCATATGGACATGGGTGCGAATATTTGAGGGCGAAACAAGCTGGTACCACTTCTGACGGCGTTGAGGACTCGACCGGACAGCGCGAATAACATTGCGAAGCTTCTGATGTGTCAAGAATATTTGAGCAGCAGATCTCAAAGATGGCTTACCTTCCGTACAGACGCTTTGATTCCGAGAGGCATGGGTGCATCAGCATCCTCCTCATTGTCGCCGACAGCTACCACTTCCTCCGATTCGTCATCCTCCTCGACATCGGGGGCTACCGTAACAGAGTCTTGATAGGGAGAAGCTTGTGCACTCATCTTCTTCGAGCTTTTCTCTACGGCGCCAATCGCCTCCAGCAGCTATTAGGTGGTTTTAGGCTATGAGAGGTACCAGACGGCGATTACATACTTGAATAACGGCGAGATGCACCGTATGGGGCATACATCGCAGTCGGGAGTTTTTGGCTGAGAATTTAATATTATTTGCAATGCACATGCGTTCAATGGCCTCAACAAGAGTATCGTTGTTGGTGGCATTGTCCATCATAAACGAAATTACCTGGGAAGACAATGAGTTCCACCACCGAGAAAAAAATGTGACGGTTAACCCATAGTCCGTCAAGGTCTTCCACACAATCTCTGCCATGTTGTCGCCCGAATGCTCGCCGATGAGCTCTTGAAAATCGATGAGAAGCTCCTCTGAGAAGCGGAGACGGAAGTCAGTGTGCTATGATTATAGAGATGGGGTACTCACCGAGTTTCCCTTCATTGGTAACATAATGTGCGACTATCGCAAGAAAAGCGTAGCCATTCGAAGATGTCCATGCATCGAGGGAGATCGATACCATTCCCTCGAGCGCCTGAAGTCGGATTTAAATCAAAATAAGCTGATAAGCTGAGCGTAGATGTCCAAGCTTACTGCAAAGAACGAAGATAACTCTGCCTTCAAGTCTTTTCCCATGGCTTCGACTCGCCGCTGCACGGTACTCGAGGATGGAATGGTTAGACCCGGAGCGCGATGATGAACATAATCAAGTAGACGGCGTAACTCTGGTCGTTCAACCTCTTGGAATGGCTGATCACAGGCCACTAGCCATTCAACAAGCAGTTGTTCAAATTTCGCTTGATCCCAGGGACCCTAGGATTCTCAGTTTTTCATTGAACATAAGAAATATGAGCAGACTCACCACGCTCTTCTCATTTGCACGGGAGAATGACTCACGCAGCGTCTGCTGATGCCCGCATGCCAACGCGCAATCCTCAAGGTACTTAAGAAGCTCCTTCCGAGTCGCAAAGGTCTTTTGGCCCTGCGCGATCTCAATCTCCTCGGCCGTGGGACTGGTAGTTCGACCCTGCAATATTTCGAAAAATATATTTATGTCGGGCGCGTGAGTCTTAAGATGTCCAATGAGTCCTGAATATAATTAGCGATGATCCCGCAGCATGCGCCAGCTCACCATTGAGACTGCCGCGCATTAACTGCGTCATTCTGAGCACTTTTGTGGATTCACCATGGAGACAGCGGTAAAATTTGTCGCCTGTCTCGGCTTTCTCGCCGTGATCAGTGTCAGTAACGTCCTTATAGAAGAACCAAATAGTGTTTCGTTTCTGCCATAAATTCAGCTTAATTATATATACAGAGAGATTGGGATTTTTACCTTGGTTTTCGGAGGGTCGGGGGCCTTTGCAGAGGCAGAGGTGGAGGTGGAGGTGGCAGGTGTTGAAGCTTGATCGAATGCTGCCCCAGGCTTTTGCTTCTTACGACGTGGCTTGGGTACACTGTTCGTAGGACGGCGCGAGGTACCCTGCGGGACAGTCTTGGTGGGCAGGCTATCGGCGAGCTGGATTTCATCAGTAGCAAGTGCGCACCGCGAAGGAATTATATCATACCTCCTCATTCGTTATTTTTACTTCTTGCTCGCTGTCGGATTCATCATCGTCGATATTGTCACCCGAATACCCGGGATCATCGGCGTCGGACAGTGTTTCCTTGCCTTTTCCCTTGTTAGTCCGGGGTGCAGGGCGAGACTTAACCTTTCGTTTTCTCGTGCGCTGATTGTCCTCCGAGTCTGATTCACCTTCGACAGCAAGAGCCTGCCTCATACGGACGTTCTTACTCCTGTCACGCTGTGGACGGCGTGACGACCCTTGAAACAGTGTCAAAATCGGTACGAAATGAAAATCCGGACAGACCTGATGCGGTGGGCGGCGGTGTCCCGGGATCTTCGCCGAAATCCATATCTGCAGCCTCTTTGTGAGTGCCGTCGGGATTCACTGCACCCTGATCCCAGACGTTCTCATTCACGACCGTGTCGCCATTAACAAATAAATCTCCTGCAGGATTGGTATTAGTGAACGGAGGCAAAAATGAGAAGAAGATGTAAAATATACCCCTGGCACCACCTAACAGACGCGGCGGCATGAAAAAATGGTTAAGGGCACCGACACCTAGGTCAGCCATCGTCTCGAAAGTGCGCAATGGACGCCTGAGGCCCATGAGATAGATGGGTCCCCGGGTGCATGGTGCATGCCCTCGACGGCAGATAGCGTGCCGGATGTCTAAGACTGTTGTCATCGGGGTCACCGCTAGAATGCGAACTTAACCCGAATTTTCGAGCAGCAAGGCTGAAGAACTCACTGAGAGCCACGGTACCGGCTGCTGCGATATCAACGAAGACGGTAACCAACTCTGGCGTTGAAGCTACATAATTTTATGTAACGACAGTAAAAATTAAATCATAAAATCACTCGCCTTTTTCAGGTGCGCCTCCCGACGAAGATGTATCTTTATATGTGCGGCGTAGACGGTCGAGCCGCATATGCGAGACATGGTCGCGTCGAAACCTCCATGGGATTTCAAACGTTTGGTGTTTGACAACGTTCAATGCATGCGGCCGTGTACAATTCACTGCGGATCGACTAGTTAAGTTTAAGCTGGTTAATTTCAGGGCTCACTCACAGAATAAAACGCAGAGATTCCAATAGACATAGATCGAGAGGAGAGCGGCAGGGTGAACCTCAGGGAAGGTTTGGCGGGCAATAACTACGACCGATGACCAAGGCACAGACAAGTGGTGCGATGCCGCAAAGACAGCAAGGACACACCCGAGGAGAGGCCCAAAAAAATTACGAAGCAGTGGACGAATAGACTGATAATTGAGCGCCTCGATGCGCCAACAGTGTGTTCCGTGGACTTGCTCAGGACACCGCGCGTTTCGCGCCCCTTATGAGCTGATATAGATGTCAAAATCATGGATATTGAAACATCGAAAATGGAACAAGCCTTGTTTTATGCGTTCTCGAGCAAAGGCCGACGACATTATTAGCCGAGAAGGTATACTTTGCGAATTGCGCGCAGCTCTTTTATGCCCCTCGGCAAGCCATCGAATTTTCCAGTACTTTCGGTCGCTAAAGAGGCGCGTGAAATCGGTTGGTGATGATCGGTGCAATGCTCCATGCAAGACTCCAAGCTCGCCATTTGGGGATCCTGCCTTTGGGAGGTCAGTCCATAGTGCCAAGGCCCGACAGCTAGTCGCATTGTGGAAACCTGGATGGCTCCAGGCAGAGGATTGTCCAGTATGGCGCGTCAGCAGCGTGGCTGAGGTGCAGGACGGCGCGTCGAGGGAATCAGAGACGAATGCCGAAAGCTTGGCGCGACGCGTCATCAGCTTTTCGGCCGCCCCTGCCCGAAATGGCCAAAGGGTCGGCCCATTTCGGTGAATAATTTACGGTCCGTATTGTACCGTATACGGCCGTAATATTTACGGGTTCTTACGGTTTACGGTACGGGACTACCCGTAACCGTAAGAGGCGCTCCCGAGGGCCTTACGGTACGGTTACGGGACCCGTAAAGCCGTAACCGTACGCCGTATTTTACGGTTACGGTGGGGATCCCTACTCGTTGGGGATCACCTGCTTCCCATCCCCAAGTTGTCAAGTTAACGCCCTGCTCTATCGCGGAGGAGAGGAAATGGGGATACACGGTATAGTCGTAGGCAGGGGCAGCAGGTGGTGAGCAGGCGAAGGATGCAGGGCGCGGGGGGCACAGCACAGCGATGGAGTAAGAGGTAAGCAAGAGGAAGGAAGGGAGAAAAGGAAAAGGAGAGTGAGTCAAGTGATCGGCCCGATTCGCCGGAGGGCGTCGGGATTTGTCGGCGTCACGATTGGGTGATGCGTTCGAAACAAGGTTGAAATCAGAAAATTGAATTCCGGCAGGGTGGGATAGGATGCTATCACCGTGGGAAGCGATCACACTCGGCCTGAGTGACAAGTCACTCGGATCGGGATTTTGACACTCAGGTCGAGTGTGTCCGACCTTGGTCCGACCTGAGTGCTTTTGGGCCCACTCAGGTTGAGAGTGAATTTCACACTCGACTCATAGACACTTACCTTGAGTGATCTTGTTGAAAATTGGCTACTATGGCTCCCAAGGTCCAAAGCATCCCCAATTATGGTCGTGTTTGCATCGGAGCCTATCGGAAACATCGGCTCCGATCAATTTTCTTTTGCTTCCGCTCACTCACCTGTGTCTGACCCGCAACTCAAGCGCAACTCGCCTACAGCTATATTGGCTGAATTATTGCCGTCTTGGGGCCCTAGCGCCCTCATTTGTCCTAATATGTTTGCCCCAACGATCCGGAATCTAGCCGACACCGTCAACACAACTCCATGCCAGTGCCTCTTCCCATCCGCCACGGGCAAGCTCAACATCGCACACCACGAGTCGTACGACCCCTACCGCCGCGACAGCATCGAGTTCTGTAGCGATGAGAAAGAAGCCCGCGAGAAAGAGTCCAAGGAGGAGGGAATGATGGTACTGTGTACGCCAGTTGATCATTCTTTGGGTTCCATGGAGCTCATAGGCGACTAGGACTTGGAAGCAGTATTTAGGAACTCTTCTAAGGAGCACAAGGGCAAGGATGTCGATCTCGCTGAGCTCACGGCGGCAGGATCTATGCAGCCCGCTGTGCTCCTGGGCATTCCAACTTTTTCGGGCAAGTAAGCGCCTTTTTCAAGCACTTTTCTTTTTATTTTTTTTGTCATGTCAAACTCACGGCAAACTCACGGGGCGATCGTCATAACCATCGCTACAGCCATCGACACCACAAACAAGAACTCCAAGAACTCGAAGACGGAGCGGGTATGACCCGAGCACGGATCCGCTTGGGCGCCCTCCACCAAAGATCTTAACCCTAGTAGACCCTAGTACACCAATCGCGCTCAACCGAGCCTAGATGAAGAGGAGGTCGTCGATGAGAAACAGTGTGTCACAATAACTCTTCCTTTGACCGAAATCAATTGTTCTTTCCAGGAAACGCGATACGGCGCGGAAATTTGTACACAATCTGCTCACATCTATAACACATCAGCTGGCGGCGCTGTATGGTTCCAGTCCGTCATCCCCTTCGCCCCCGACCGCCCGCTCTCCGTTCCCCTCCGACACCTCCCGCCGACCGGAGGACCAGGCCAGCTTGGTGCACGAATTGTCCGAGCACGAGCACGCCGCGCGCCGCGCGCGTGTCTCGCGACGTGTTTACCAACGAGGGGCGGTGGAGGCGCATCGGGGGGCGGGAGCGGTGGGATATCGGCGGACATAGTGGTAATCGCTCGTATTATTTTATTTTATTTTCGATTCGAGGAGCGTGCTACGCCTATAATTGCATGCTGTGAGTTGATGCTTCACAGCTGGAATTCCCCCTCTGATTTGCACGACAGGTAGTAAATTTCGGCGGCTGCGGCGTTCTGGGATAGAGGATGACTATCACAACGAGAGTCTAGATGAACACTACCGTGTTAATCGCGCTCGAAATCGATTGACTATCTGTAATTAATCGGCAACTGAGACTGTTCATGCAGACCCGGCGGAGCCCGTATGCTCTGGATGCTCATCCCGTACTTGACGACGGTCACTCCAAGGGTAATTTCAAGGATCACAGGCAGAGGGACCTATGCTGCTCCCACTCACTTTGCGAGTAGGAAGGTGAGTGCTCTCCCGTTCGCGCCAGGGACGCATATGACGAGGAAATCCCAGACTTTCTTTTAGAGGTTTCTCTCGTCGAAATTTCCTGATGCCAGGCTGTGCACATTCAAAGACATTTCAAGGTTGGACGGCCCCGTGCACCATCAACTCCACGTACTCCCTTCGCTCAGTGACTTGCTACATCTTCGAATTCAGAGACTATTCGGCTGGCGATGGACAGAGGAATCATGAGCTAGTTACAACTTACCAGGGTATATCTCCAGCTGACATGTTGACACTTCGACCAGTACGCAGCCTCTCGCCTGTTCGACTCAAGTCAAGTCCAATTATCTCAGCGAGTCGGATTTTTTGGTCCGGGCTTCATGGAATTGGATTCTTTGACGCTCCTCATTCCGAGAATCTTTTATCAGACCGAAAGTCGCGCCCATTATGGCCAGATGCTTCGACGGTTCCCAATACCCGGTAGAACTTTACTGTACTTGAATTTGAATCTTTTCTTGGACATCTGAGTCTCACAAAAACGGTGAGGCTGCATCACTCCCCCGCTCCATCCATCGGACCAGAAATCTCACGGAACTGGCAAACTGTAGCGGTTCAACCAACGGCCACGAACGGGCTGGTTTCTCATATATAGTCCCAGAGATAGATTCGGGGGCGGGACAAAAGATACAAAAGAGATAGGTAAAATAGTCTTAAATAGACGATATATAAAGGCGGCATAAAATAGGGCCGGGGCGGAAGCAGCGCGGAACGATATCAAGCCAACCCAGGTTGATGTGCAACGGCGCTTCACGGTTATGCTAACAATATGCATACACTCGAAGATGAATGTTTCCCAATCAGGATAGTTTGTGGATGTCGCAGGACGACTCAGGTGATGCGCTCATTTGGTGCTCATGGGCGCTTCAGGCCGTTGTTTACCCTCGTTATTTCGCCCGCTCTTCTCGTTCCGCCACCATCGTCCGACGTATCCCACGACATCGCGGCCCTCTGGAGCATCCATCACATCCTTGGACGATTCCAAGGCCCCAACGCATTTACCAGTCCGGTTCTCCGCCCAATCGACCCACATCTAGGCCCATCGACGCGTGGATACACGATTTTCGCCATTTTCCTCAACATGGCCGCGCAGCTCTTCCCCGGGGCCACCGATCACGACCGAAGGCACCTCAATCTACCATAAGGCATCTCCCACTGTCGTCCTGGCCTTTATTTCGCCACGGTTTCCCCAGATTCGACTCAGATCTGCGACGCGGGTTAGCGGAGTGGGAACTCGGTGAGTGCCGGCTTCTTACACGTGGTTTCTGGACCTAATACCTCTTATATATTCTCCATCGTCACTCTGACCTTCCCCTCTGCTCCAGAGCTCGAGTTCGAACGAAACATGAGGGCCGCAAAGCAATACTGAGTGTACATTCTCCGCTCGATAACCCCACCGCCATTGAAGAACCGCAACATGGTGTACGAGCGCCTCATGCGTGAGTCTGCGCGCGTGGGGACGTAGTTCATGTACGTCTTCTCCCCGCTCCCCCGCTGTCACAATAATCTTAAGATTCCGCACGCACATCCGCCTTCCATCGTGTATCCGCACCGCGGGCGCTCAGGAATCCCTTGAACCTCATTTCCGTGGCCTCCGACGCTCGTCCACGCGACGACATGTGGTTCTCCGACTCTCATTCCTTCGTGAGTGTTTCTCTCCCTCATTCCTTCTCATTCCGTTCGATTCCTTACCATCCTCGGAGACGCCCCTTCCCAGCTCCGGTCTCATCCTATTCCTATTCCTATCCCGACTCCCATTCATATCCCGTTTACACGCGGACCGAGTACCCAATACTAACTAGGCCCTACAGCAAGTGCATAGAACGTTCTGCCCGACTCCGCAACCCTACCCACAGTTGCGCACGTGTGTACCCACGTCGGAGTTGCGGCTACAGCTCGCGTTCTCGGACGGCGGTGGGGTATCGTCGCTCGCGAGAGCGCAGGTAAGGGCTCCGCGGATTCGACAATGAGGGTGGAGATGGAGCGGATACGGCAAGCACGAATCTTGAAATTCAGGGGTGAGTCTTTTCTTCCTTCCTTTTCCTTTTTCTCAATCTTTCTTCGAGTTCCTCCTTCCCTCTATTCATCCCCTCCCCTCCTCCCCTCCCAAACCCACACCGTCACTTTCACTGATGATTGCCTCATCATTTAGGCCCGTGAGTCTAAATCATCACATGGATTTCTATTTGACGCTTGAATAGGTGTCTGGCGCGCTCCTCCCTCTGCATTCTATCGGAACAGCCGCTTTCAGACCAAGCTGAACGAGCAACTTGCCACAAATTCTTCCATTTTTATTAGGCGAGTTCATTTCCCCCTTGCGTTTTTATTTTTGTTCATTCAACCGATGGTGAGCAGGCCGGCGGCGCGCCCGGCGGCGGAGATCAATCCACGAAGCTTAGCTAAGGCGAGATGTCCGGTTCCCACACTTGATTTTATTCGTGCTGGTTAATCGCTTTTTATCAAGACCTACGCATATCCTTCAAAGACTCCAAAAATATTTAACGGTATGTTTCCTAGTCCTATTTCTTGTTAACTAACCCTTCTGATTCCCCTTCACCGCGACCGCGCCAAACGCGTTCCGACTTCCATTGAGGGGAGCAGAGCGATCCAAAACTTCGACGGTAAAGTCCTGTTCCCGCGCGGTACTTGCAACTTTTGCTGCCATTTTGCCGACCTCCCCTCGATAGATGTCTTCTTTGGCTTGGATATATGCATCCTAGTGAGTGCTGCAGTTTCGGGCACGCGAAGGTGCACAGATTAGGTGCACAACCCTGTATTTATATACATTTAATACATTTTTTTGAACCCTCTTACTGAGTGAACTGCGCAATCAGCCTGAGTGAGCGGCTCAATCAACCTGAGTGACTGGATGCACTCAGGCTGAGTGTGATGCACACTCAGCCCGAGTGCAATTTCTGCCAAAAGTCACTCGGCCTGAGTGATCCACTACACTTGGCCTGAGTGATTCAACACACTCAGGCCGAGTGTAATCCCTCCCCACAGTGGCTACTCTGCCCACGCTCTTGCTCAGGCCCTCTGTAAGTCTAGCGAAAAATGTACTTTCGTGTGAACAATGATATTCTCCGCCCGAACTTTGGCACCGTTCCGAGCGTCGCATGCCCCTGTCTCGCTAATCCGTCGACTCAATGATCAGCGGAGACACCATCCAAGTTCAATTTCGCCTAATCGGGCATCAGGAATCGAACGCCGCATAAGAACACGAACAACCGCCTGTGTTCAAATTTACGAGACAAAGTTTTAGCGGAGCTTCACGGGGCCTGAAAGTACGTACACAGTGTTCATGGAATCGCCGCCACATCTGAATTGAAGTCTATGCCACTATTTTGCCAGTGCACCTCCGTCCGAAGCCAAATCGAGCTCAAGTGCTAGACACTGGGATCTCGGCGGTTGATTTTTTTTTTTCATTGTCGATACTTAGGATCCCATCAACTCTTTGCCCGTTCCCTAATGCAGATTGAATTTCAACCCGCGCAAAGATCAAGAGAGAGGAATGATCATTTGCGTTCTGTCCATCATGGGGACAGGTATGTACAGGGGCTTGTTGGATTCTGAGAAATTTTGATTCGGGATGATTTCCAACTGCTCTTGAGGTATAAGTTTACTGATATCATGACAACTGCCATGGTGAGTTTGTTGCTGGTTTACATCACAGCTGTAGGTGCATCGAGGGGACACAGAGAGGAGTTTCGGCTCCAGGTGAGTACTAGTCCCTGCCTCGACCATGGCGGACGAATCAAGATTGGGTGAGAGGAGACATCAGATTACGTTGTTTAGCGGAGTATAAATAGAGAGTCAGAGTCGTCGTAAGGGAAACGAAACCCACGAACGATCGTTGATCGCGCCATCGCGTTGAGGAATTTCCATCAATCAAAGGGGCTGGAGGTTTGAAACGAATCAACCAGGGCGGGGCAGGACAGCCTGGGGACAGGATGTCCGCGCATCCGAGCGTCGAGGCGAGGCGTGGGACACTTAGGCTGCGCACAGAGAGCTCATGGCTGCCTGTGGGAGTGACTGGTGAGACTCACTGAAGGATCTGCAGAAGATGTATAGAACAGCCACCAGTGTGAATACACCATGTGCAGTGATTTGGTATGCTCCTCATCTCATGCACGTGGGAAAGGTGATATGTGCTTCCGCCGCGACGAACCGAGTCCCAGATCATCGGAAACGTTCGAGTGTGTATCTTCGGGTTATTTCCCTCAGTTCCCGGGCTACCGCGCCAGGGAAGGCCGTACTCATCTCTCTGATCCCTCCACGCACCGTGGGATAAACCGCAGATAGCATAGAACATAATTCGACTACTGGATACAGGAGCTCACGCTTTGCGAAGAGAAGCACCTAAACAGCACACATTAATATAATGAAGACCAAATGCAGGTATCATTGTGTAAGTCTTGCACTGATCAACTCACTGCGTTAAGGCCCGGTCTAAACACGGAGTGATCGAGCGCGAACTAGGCGGTGCTATGTGTGTCTATTTGTGCCTAGGGGTCCAGATCACACTTGTCCGAGTCTAGGCCACATAGCTACCGCTTAGACACGGCATTGCGGAGCGCGAAGTAGCTGTGCCGATGTCGCCTTGTCTATGTTGCCTAGCTCAGCTTTGCTCCCTAGCCGCATGTCTGTCTCACTCAAAGCCTTGACTCAACACTTTTTTGCAATAATTAGCTTGTTGCGACGGCAATCTTTTGCACTGCCTTTACACATAATACAACCGGGTTGCGACAAAGAAATTGCCATTGACTTCAGCCTAACCTCTGTGCCGTCAATGGCGCCCAAATGGTGCCACTTTCCTTTCTGACTTCCAAAATATATGGGACACCGGTGTCTGCCAGGAGCTAGACAGGCCTAGTCACATGGTGACTATGTGACATAGACACACGTGCCCGGCTAGGCCGGCCGAACTCGGTGTAGGCGCCTAAACACGGAAGAAGTTTAGGCCCGGCCTAAACGCAGTGACTCATTCCAACAGAATGATGTCGATCAGGACAATCTTGTAGTTGCACACAACATAGATGTCTTCCACAGATATCATGTTTATCAAGGGGCATGCAGCGACCATCTATCACACCATGGGAAGGTGATCATCCTCTATGCGGGCAGGGGAACTTGATGGGTATGAGTGTCACTGCATATAAATCTGCATCCGAGGCCCTCGATTCATCCTCCATCCCATCCTCAAGATGCCCCGCAAACTCGCCATGAGTGATATCCATCTTAGCAGCATAGTAGTCTGCTTGAACACTGTTCTACCACTCTTGAACGACCTCCATGATGGTCTCGGAACTCCCTTCATGCAGGCTATTTCAAACACAACTCTCGACCTACTTTCTGCAGTGCAGGTAACAGCAGAGAGTAGCTCCCACATACTGCCCACCCTGACTGGACCTTTCAGAATGTGAAAAACAACAAGGACGAATGTGTCCATCTCATTAAGGACATACATGAAATTCTATTTGCTATTGCAAAGCTTCATATGCAATCCGAGCCACAGGGGTCCCTTCCACCTTCAACTCTGGATCACATTGGAAAGTTTACAGAGTAAGTGTGCCAAATGCTCTCGTCGCTGAAATTTAACATGGATTAGCACTCTGCACAAGATACATACATTTGTAGAAGGCCAGCAAGAGAAGAGCAGGTTCAAGCAGTTCCTTCGTCAAAGCGAGATGAGAATACTCCTCAAGGAATGTCAGGCAGGACTGCAGCAGGCTTTGGAGTTATTCAAGGTATGATTTATATGTCAATGTCCCATTGATCACATGTGAATTCCCAAAAATAAAAATAGATTGAGACCGGTGCCGCAATCTTGGCAGATGCTCTCAAAATGCAAGAAAAGACAGAGAAGCTACAGGAGGAACTCCTTGACTTGATTTCCAACATAACAGATGGAAGTTCAGACAGGTCATCTTCTGTATGTCAATAATCTATGTCTATGGGAACAGAACTAATTATTGAACAAACAGATGTACCAAAGTTTCACTGGCTCACAAAATAGGTACCGGAGTTCTTTGGGGCTCTGTCATGTGAGCTGAGCATGTTTGGAAGTTCGATTTCTTTCGGGTTGTTGCCAGCTAAACCGAAGATATTCCATGGGCGTGAATCAGAACTCCACGAAATCCTTCAAAGTTTCAGCAAGGAAGAAGCACCCAGAGTCGCAATTCTTGGGACCGGCGGAATCGGTAAAACAAGCCTTGCCAAAGCTGCGCTCCATCATCCAGACATCAGTGCAAAGTATGAAAGCAGGTTGTTTGTCGTCTGTGATTCAGCTACCACCAGCATAGAACTTGCAGCACTGGTTGGATCCAATATAGGGTTAAAGCCAGGCAGAAACCTCACCAAAGCTGTCATTGGATATTTTACACAAGGACGACCATATCTCTTGGTCTTGGATAATCTGGAAACATCGTGGGAACCAATCGAGTCACGTGGTGGGGTTGAAGAGTTTTTATCCCTCCTTTCTGAGGTGTCACATCTTGCACTGATTGTAAGCACGGCCCCAGAGTATCTGGCACTTATGCTCATTTTCCCCAGATCACAATGCGAGGTGCAGAGAGGCCATTGAAGGTCCACTGGACTCACCCATTTTTACCACCATTGAAGCCTCTGGCCGATCATGCAGCTCGGCAGACCTTCATTGATATCACAGACAATGACCATGATAATGAGGAAATCACTCAACTTCTTGAGCTTACAGATAATATGCCATTGGCAGTGAATCTCCTGGCTAGTCTTGTGGACTGTGAAGGCTGTTCTAGTGTCCTGGCCCAGTGGAAAACAGAGAACACATACATGCTTTCTGAAGGCCATGACAAAAGCTCAAACTTGAATTCATCAATTGCCATTTCACTTTCCTGTCCGCGGATGACATCTGGAGCCAAACACTTATTGAGCCTTCTCTCCATCCTTCCAGATGGTCTATCAAATGTCGAGCTTCTCCAGAGCATCCTCCCTGTCCCTGATATCCTCACATGCAAATCTGTTCTACTGCAAACATCTCTTGCCTACACTGACAGCAAGCGCCTGAAGGTCCTTGTCCCTATCCGGGAGTACATGCAGCATATACACCCACCATCACCATCACTGGTCCAGCCTCTCCTAAAGCACTTTCACTCACTCCTTGATTTGTATCAAACTCATTTTGGAGTACAGATAAATGGAATGGCTGATCAGATAAATTCCAACCTTCGTAACATTCGCCAGATTCTGCTACCTGGTCTGCATCCAGAAAACCCCAAACTTAGGGAAAACATTTATTGCATCCTCACTTTCAACTCGTTTAGACGGCTTGCTGGTCATGGGTGCTCTGCATTGATGGACCAAATCCCACCCCTGTTGCCTCACCTGGCTGATCCCAGGCTAGAGACCGATTTCACCATTGAAGTCCTCCTTAGTGATTATCCAATTCCAAATCCAGAACTACTCATTGACCAAGCTGTACATCACTTGGCAAATTTAAATGATCCATCTCTTGCGTGTGAGTGTCAGATATCGATTGTTCAGTGATAATGCTGATGCCATTCTCTTGGAAGTAAGATTCTATTGTTTCGCTGGAGGGTATTATCATGACCGGAAAGATGATAAAGCTATGAGCCTGCAATTTTATGACAAAGCCCTTACGTTGGCAAGGAACTGTGGGAATGTCAAGCAGCAGGCTCTCATATTAAATGGCCTAGCTTCAACGAAATGTTCCATTGGCGATTATGCAGGGGCCCAAAGACATGCTCATCAAGCAGAAGAGACATCACAGATGTGCGGAAACGTATATGCGGAAGTGCAGGCACTGCAATATCAAGCATTGTGTTGTTCGTATCTGGGCAACAGTAAAACTGCGATTGCATTGTGGCAGAGAGGAAGACAGCTCCTGCCGTTGTGTGGCATGAGCGGTGGGGGTCTAGATCAGCAGATGATGGCTGCTCAAGCCGATTGTCATTCTCGAAAATCAGAATATGCTGAGGCGCGCAGTGCCTTCACAACACTTGCCAATGTCACTTCACCCGACAAAAATCCGTGGAGTCATGCTTTGAGCGTTATTAATATTGCCGTAATTGATTCGATGACGGCGAAACCGGAGCCCGAGGTGCAATGCAACATTCAAAAAGCAGAGGAAATATTTACTGCCATGCATGTGCCTATAGGCATTGATCTCTGCAGAATGGTGTTGGCTGACCTAAAGCTCCGCGAAAGGAGCATTTCTCAGGCAAAAGAACTATTCCTGGCTGGTCTGAATTCCCAATGGGGGAAAGATGCTGAAGTTGTGGCTTGCATCATGGCAAGACTTGCTGATGTGACCTGCTGGCCCTCTGCTGAAATCAACTGGTCATCCAGTTGGCAAGTGGTATATCTGGCTCATTCAAAAAAATCACAGCGAAAGTTTGATCTGTACAAGGCATTTCAATTTCTAGGAGATATATTCATGTTGCAGGGGGATGAAGACACAGCACATAGTCTTTTTGAAGTAGCCTTAGAGGCATTCACGGAGATGGATATTCATCGCAGTCGAGCGGACTGCATGCTCCGTCTCGGAGATATTGCAAAGCAGGGCGCAGATCTTGTCAAGGCAGTCGGATTCTGGAAAGATGCTCGCCCACTGTTTGAACGGTCATCGCAAGCAAAGGAGGTTGCCAAAATTGACACCAGACTTTCTGCCATTGATGCGGATCTTCTGCGGCAGCACGAGAAATCATTGCAATATCTCCATATGCTGGATACACCGACGACATTGTTGCATGCTGGTATTGATCACTTGAATATCGAAATGGTGGAGAACAAGGATCCCATCAGCGAACAAACGTAGGGTTTTCTCCCTATAGCTTTCAGTCTTCAGTTCTTCAGTCTTCCGTTCTTCGTAAGTGGTATTCCACTTTATTTATATTTTGTAGTTTGACAATTCTCCTAGTATACCACACTTGTAGGAGACTGCCTGTATGCCCCTGCATCAATGCTATTTATTTATTTATTCCCGGGGACGGCGACGTAAACGCTGAATTGACCGACAGGATGCTTGAGTTCACTTCCCATCGTCGAGAAATGCACGTGTCGCGGGACCAGTGTTCACCGGGCATTTTTGAGTCCGAACACCTCCGTAAGTATGAGTCCGAACACTTCGGTATCTAGATAAGAATCCAACGTTGTTTGGGTCTACCCATACAACTTGATTGGCTGGTTCATTCGGCTCAGACTAACTCCTTCACGCAATGCCATGCACTCCAGTGCCGGATGGAACCTTGAAGGCTCTGGCCGGGCAAGAGACAACAATCGGGTGTTTATCTTGCTGCAAGGAGGCCAGGATTATCGAAGCCGGAGGCTGTAACTGTAAGGAAAAGCCGGGTGGTGGACGATCCGCATCCGCATCTTTTACAAGTGCTATGAGATACAATTGGAAACCCCCTGTTCGACTCGGGGCGTACACCGAGGCAGGTTTTTTTCTGTGTGCAAGGTAGTGCCACAGAATTCCGGGGCTTCCGAGGGAGGAGTCGAGCCTGCGGAACAGATAAACAATTAAGCAGAGGCACCCTGATGCATGGACGCAAGCTGCAAGTTATGCACGGACACTGCCATCGACTCCAAAATAATAGCGGCCTCCAGCGGTGAAGAGGAAGAAATCCCCGTCGGTGACGACCATGTACGCGAGCGGCTCGAGGCTCAAGCTTGCGCGGTGCACTGGGACAGGTCCCGGACAAGTTTGTGAGACAGCATAGCGTGGGCATTCGCAGGGGAGAACAGACCTAGTAGCGAAAGGAATCGTACCCGCATTCAGTATGAAATAAGCCATATCGCAGCCGGGGCGCCTGGTTCGAATCCAGGCTAGGTCATTTGTCATTGAAAGCACTTTTTTTGGGCGGGAATGGTTTTTAGACATCAAGGGAGCTCACTGGGAGTGTTTCCTCTCAGGAAATTACATGGGGAAATTTGGGCACCGGAGGGAGATCAATATTTGAACTTCAACAAGACTCCAACAAACAAAATGAATCCTTGGCCTGAACTTCAGTCTCGCAATTGCCTCGTAGGGGATCTTGCCATGCCTGTCATCCAGAAAAAACTGTACATGCGCGAGGTAATTTTAGTTGGGCGCAGACCCAGCGGCGCAAGGAAGCGCACCCTCACTTATTTAGAACTCCGGGACCAGAATTAAGGTTAAAGGAGGGGGCTCCTGGTTCGAAGTGAGGGCCCAGGCTTCGTCATTCAGCACCGCATGTGAAATACTAATTTTTTGTTGCCGCCCAGGCTATTGCACATTAGAACCAAATTAAAACCACAGGTCGGACTGAGCGCAGACATGGGCCAGACCTGCCCTTTAATTTGACACAGGAGAAGCGCATACTTCAATTGCCCGTGCATATGAATCGTATGAAGGTCCTTACTGGACAAAAGCCTTTTCGTGCAGTTGCAAACAGTTGCAAACATGGTTTTGCGCGAGATCTTGCAAGGTCTTGCAAGATATTGGGAGATCTTGCAAGTTTTTCAAAGATGTTCAAGATCTTGCGAGATATCCAACTTTGTGGAAAGTGAAATGCGCGCGATCTTGCAAGATCTTCCATTGTGCAATATCTCGCACAATCATAGCACAACTATCCTCTCACCTTTCTTGCCTGACATCTTGCAAGATCTCACAAAAACACCAGTTAATAAACATTGACCCCTCTCGCAATATCTCGCAAGTTCTTTGGTGCAAGTTTAAATACTTTGATTCCATCAAGCAGTCCATAAGGCCTCTGCCGCGGCCAGCATGCGGGGGCTAAAAATACTTGGCACACCGGTAAACCAAGCCTTGGTGCATGGGAATCGCACCATTCGCATCCCCGCCCTTGCTTTAATGTCATTCGCAGGGGGCATGCGGGAACAGGCGGCGGTGAACAGATATTTTTGGACCCTGATCTAAATCTCGGAAGCAAATAAGTGGCAAAAACTGCCAACGAGATCTTGCAAGATCTCGCAAGAGGTGCATAACTTTGAACGAGTCACTTTAATAACAGAAAGTGATGTTGTGATCCACATCTTGCCAGACCTCGGGCAAGATCTTGCAAGATCTCTCGGGCAACAAAAATACACAAAATGTAAAACCTGGCTCTTCTTTGAAGATCTTGCAATATCTTGAGAGATCTGGCAAGTGTTTTAAAATCGTGCAAGATCTCGTGCAAAACCTCCTGGACACTGCACAAATGAGTGTTTTGTCCAGTAAGGTCCCTCCAAGAATCGAAGTGCGCAGAAAATGAATAACCTGCGCAAGGGACGCGCATAGGCATGCAGAAGCTCTTTGTCTAAATTTCCTCTCACCCGAACGAAAAAAAGGGTGGTGGGCATGGAAAAAAGATCTAGTAGCGGGATGGAGCGTAGCCTCACTTGCTTAGGATTCCGTGTAGCTAATTAAGGAGGAGGCGCCTGGTTCGAGGTCATGCATCGGTCACGTACTTTTTCGCCAGCCATTTTACTGTCATTTGCATAAGTCCGTGAAAACACGAAAAAAAATCGCGCAGTCACGTGTCAATTTACTCAGGTCTCACCATGCTTCGGGGATACTTAAGATGTCAAGGGTGAATGAATCGAGTATATTTTGTCAATGTCAGAACATCAATATATCCCCTTCGGCCGTCCATCACTGCTATATTGTTCAATGTCACGTGTTCCGGCTGGAACGGCATGTTGATTTGGGACGTCAATCGTCGTCAATCGATGTCTGAAGACCTGTAATCAATGTAATAGTTATTGTGGAAACCTCCTCGGGAGTTCCTCTTCTGGCACGTGACTGCAGAATTTTTTCTCGTGTTTTCACGGACTTATGCAAATGACAGTATCGTACCTTGTCCCCCGGCCATTTGAGCATTAATTTGTCCCAGCCGAAGTGGGCTGGAAGTCGGATCTACGTGCAGTGCGTAATTATACGTGGGTACGAGGAATTGCTTTGGTGGGCACGAGGAAGTTTCAGGTGTGGTCCCTCGCCCCTCCGCAACATGAGGTAATACTTAGGCAGGCTCGACGATTGGGAATCGGACGGACCTCGGCCTGCGGTGAATTTGAATCTGAATCGGAAGGAAGGAAATTAGACCATCCGTCCGTCCGTCCATTTGGCCATTGTCAAAATTAGCAAGAATTGGCTCGAGTTATTGAGGATTGGCTCAGGTTATTGATCCTGAAAGGGCAAGGAACCGACGGTATTGGAGAGGAAGATCGTACGGTGAGTGGATTTGGCGTCGGCGGTTGCTGCATAGCGAGCGAATCCACCGCTGAAGCTCTGTATAGCGGCGAATCGGCCGCTCAAGCGCGAGCTTAGAAAGACGCTGTGGCGATCAGCGCCAGGCCGACTTAGAATCACGACTCGAAACTCCAGAGCAGGAACTGACGGACTGTGCGGCGTCGAGCGTCGATCGGCGCAGGTGCGAGGTATTAATTAACGCACGGCGTAAGGACGATACAGCTCTATCGATTCAGAACATTTTAGCGTGGGGGGACCGGGTGGATACATTGCATCTGTGTGTACACGGTGGCGGGGCTGCATGTGCGAGCGAGGGCGAGAACGCAGGAGGGCGCCGGGAGATAAATAGGGACCTACGCTGTGGGTGAGATCAACGCACAGAGTGAAATCCGTCAATTCGGAACACAAGGATTGACTAAAAGGAGCACAGAAGTATCGCTCCACGAGAACGCGATTCCCAGCCCTCTTGCCTCCGCCTTCCCTCTCGCGCCCTCTCCCTCAGCTCGTGCGCCGCTAATCGGAACCGGCGCCACGGGGGTCTTGACCTACAGGCGAAATAAGGGGAAGAGGAATATGTCAGCACTGGGGGCACGGGGAGCATGAGAAGAGATGGTGGGCGCACCTCGTCGGGCATCGGGCACTCTCCGCTCCTCGAGCACCGGCGCACCTGCGCCTGCAGCAGACGTCGCCGAGTCCTTCACCTCCGACTCGGACGCGGACTCGCCAGCCCACTCGCTCGCGCTCGTGGTGGACGCCTGATTACCCCTTGCGCCGCGGGCGTTGGCATTCGCATTCGGATACATGTAGCGCTCGGGAGCTCCGGGCGGTGCGAGCGCGAGCCGGCTGGGGACGAGTACCGGCTGTGGCTCCAGCTCTCCGCGTAGAGACTCGCACGCACGGGCGTCATCGTCAGGGCGGCCGGGCGGCGGCTGGTGCGCGGCGCCGGTGCGCACTCGTTCCCGGACGTCGGCGGGTCCGGCGTTGAAGCGAACGGAGCAAAATGGGAAGGAGGGGCGGAAGGGGCACGCTGCATGGCAAACGGTGTGCGCGCGCTCACGTTGACCATCTTGCTACTCTCCCCACGTTATGTGCTGGAGAAGAAGTGGGAGGTGAGGCGGAGCGGACGCACCCTCCTCGGCGCGCACGCACGATTGTGCCTAAGCGCTCGTTCAGCTTCTGCATGTCCACGGGGGGCCCTGTGCTGTAGCTGTAATCGATCCACCGTTAGAGCAGAGCCGGGGACGCACGAGGGCAGCCACACGGCATCGGGCGGGGGGACAAGGCGCGGTATCACCTAATACCGGTCGTCTTAATCAACACCCGACTCAATCGCGGAGGGGAGGCAAGGAAGGCAGACGCCGCGTCCGCAGAGCACAGGCACGGGCAGCAGGCGGAGAGCAGGCGGAGAGTACTGGGCACGGGGCCGCCACTCTAAGTCCGAGACGAGGCGTAATGAGACGCAGTGAGGCACAGTGCGAGCCTAGTCAGACGTTGAATGTCGCTCAGCTGCGCGCGAGCCCAGTCTCAACGGACCGATGGCGCGATTTCAGCAGAAGGAGAAAGCACTAGTAATCAAAGCAGCTGATAGGTTAGAGTGACATCCTGAACGAACCCCCGCACGGTGAACCAGTTTGACGATGGCCGTCGGAGGCAAGGAGACGGCCTACGAATCATTATGATCGCATCAAGCGGAGTCAGCGAGCGATGACGTCACCCATCTCACCTCTTGCACTCATCCAACGTCTCGTCGCTGCTCGCGCTGGGATCCATCGTAGACGGAGAGCGAAATATTACTGAATAAAACCACTAGAGAAAACCCAAGGACTAGGAATAGAGGCAACGACTTGGCGCTGACATCGATAGCGGACGCGCCGCAACTCTTCTCGCGCGCGTAGATGCCGTCGATGCCGTCGATGCCGTCGAAGCACGTCCAAGTCTCCTAAATCTCTCCCAAATATAGAGCTGCTTTTTCCCGCATCAGTCCCTCCCGGCACCAAGCGCGCCGACACGAGAGCATACTCTCTGGGCCTCTCCCCGCAGCTGGGGCGCCCGACGCCGCACACCGCCTGCCCGACGCTCTCGCGCTCGGGTCCCGGGACGCACTTGGGCTTCCCGATTGTCTGGCTATGTTCTCCGAGTCCCGCCAGCCGAGGTCTTGGGGATCCTCGACCGTGACGCCGCGCATCTCCTGCACCACTAGTATTCTCTCGGGCCTCGCCATGCCCTTGGTCTTCTCCTCGCTTGTGCGGACTGTGCGCGCCTTGTGTGTGGAGAGTTTCCTTACGACGCGCTGGTCCAATCCAGAGGATGCAAGCGAGTTGGCTTCGTGGTGCTTTTATTTCCTCCGCCATTCCTGAATTCCTCGTCCCCATCGCCTTCTTCCTTGCCTTATTGTCACGCCGCCTCTTTCGTCTCTATTCTTCCATCCTCTTCTCCTCGGCGTTATGTATATACATACATTTCCCATCTGCCAGCTGATCTGCCGCCCTGCGTCTTACCAGTCGTTCTGTCAAACATGGGATGCATACCCACCCACATCCGCGGGCACCTCCCCGTCCTGAGACATCCGCCTTCATCGTGCATTTTTTCCTCGCGCTTCTCTTCACCTTCCCCATCCCACCTTCCATCTTATCCCTTACTGATTGTAATGGGGCCATCCTTGCCCGAATGGCACGTCTGCGCCCCGGCTCGTCGTACCAGACTATTTATTCCGCCCGCGCGCTTTTGCACAGTGCCGAGCCGCACGCAGGGCTCCGGCGAGCTGTGTCATCGCTGTGCGCAACGGTGGACCCCGCGTCCGGTGATAAAATGATTACCACCCCGAATTTATCTCATTTCGTTTCTTCCATGTCACTAAGTACGACAGCGGGTGGCGCGAATTGAATCCAGATTATTGAACTCGAGTATATTCGACAATACGCTTCGTCCCGCGGGACTTTCTCCGCCGCTCGGGGCATATCCTTCTCCGCCATCTCAAAATCAGTGTCGTCCGAGTTGAACCTGGACCCCGGAGTCCAACGCGGTAAATTGAGAGTAACTTCGCCATGTCGGAGGAGCCAAGTCACACGAGCCCGCCGGATCCATTTAGGAGTACAAAAGCTAAAGCACCGACACGACCATTTATGACCTAGCCTGGATTCGAATCAGGAATCCCCTCAAATGCATCGTGCCGCCTGGATCATTTGAACAAGTGACGGTGCGATATCTTTTGCTGCTAGGTCTGATTAATTACTCAAAGGCTCGCCCACAGGTACAGTTCCTTGTTGCACGGATTGCAGGAGATCCAACTCATCGGAGTGTACTGCGAATCAGTGTATTCGTGATGGCCTCGAGCTCTTCACCATCGAGACGCAAAGCGCATATAGCACGCCCCACAAGATCATTGAGAAAAAAAGGTGATGGGATCCGGATCCGGGAATGACCTAGCCTGGATTCGAACCAGGAGCCTCCTCGACTAACACCTTCTGAGCAGCAAAGCGTGTGAGGGTGCCATTCCTTTCGCCACTAGGTCTATTCTCTACTGAAATTTGGCCTCTGTGTACGGCTTTTCCTGTACGCGGGAAGGTGGCGCGCGCACGATGGTCGGCAGATGATGCAAACAGATCCGACGAGTTCGGATTTATGGGATCCCTCGCTGATTTATCCCTAGCTAATTCACCACCGCAATACGTCCTGTACCTCCGCGACAAAAAAGAGTCCCGGCCCGCACCGAAAAAAATTGGAAAGGAAAACCGCAAGGATCCGGTGATGACCTAACCTGGAATCAAACCAGGTGCGACCTCGATCAACTTAGGCTGCTACCGAAGCAAGGGAGGGTGCGATTCCATTCGCTACTAGGTCTCGTTTGTCTCAAAAGTTCCCTGCAGATGCGAATGTTTCCCGGGACCAGCAGGCTTTGCGAGACAAGGATCTCGTGCAGACTACATACCTCAAGGCTGTATTGCACCCTCAACACTCTTTGCCCATCAGCCGCTCTTTTACAAGTTTGGATGGCGCTCAGTCCTCGGGGCGTTAATCTCTGTTGTCTGTGACTTCCTTTGAATTCCCCAGGATGCGCTCAAACTAAAGATGACCTTGACCAAAAAGCGTAAGTTCAACCTCATTCCCTTACCTACTCAGATAGATATACTTGTTCTCGAACTCCTCTCAGTAGCCTCAGCTACAACTACGCATGTCAGAACTTGAACACTAACGGGCGTGCTGGTTGGACATCGCAACAACCGAATTCGCGCCTTCTCCGGGCCGGCGTCTTATTTGGTACGGGGAAGCAGCAGGTTGCGTTAGATTTTGTATCATGTCAAGCTCGACTAAGGAAAATCAAGTTCGTCATCTACTAATGGGTGGTCGTCAGCAGTTTCCCGGTTTTCCATACAAGACATACCATAGAAATCAGTCGGCCACAACTCCCCTTGCGCCCGACTGTAAACGCGGAACCGGAGCCCGCCGTCAACGAGCCGCCACAGTTGATACGCAATGGGTTCGGGCGGAGGGGATATGTTGTGATCTGGGTCGCTGCCGCGAACATCAAGCGCTAAGGAAAACAAGTGCAACCGCACGCACGGGGGCTGCATCGCACGCCGGGCGCGCAGCATGCGAAGGAGGGGCGCGTAGTCGTACTCATAGCCATCCTCTTCCACGACGAGGTCCGTGAGCTGGGGAAGGAGGGCCGGGGACTCCATGTGCTGGTAAAAGTTGTGGTGCCGGCCCCATGGGCGGATGTCGAGCTTCAGAAGGGAAGGGACGGCGCGGAGGCAGTCCAGGTATGTGTCCTCGTCCCAGAGGGGGATGTAGAGGGTTAGGGACTGAAGGGGGCAGGTGGAACGGGTGATGAAGGATAAGAAGGCTGAAATCCGGGGTGACGAAGAGTCCAGCGGGTAGCGAAGACGACGGAGATGGGGAAGGGTGAGAACGGGGAGGGGACTGCCCTGTCGGATGTCCAGCGATTCGAGGGGCGGGTTCTTCGCGGACGCCTGGCCCGGAGGCGGAAGATTTGAGCCCTGGTTGTGAGCTGCGGACAAGTGGAGCAACACGGGGAAACGGTCTAATAACCCCGCCCATTCCGCCAGCGAGAGTCTTTCGCGCACTGGCAGCTCGAGTGAGGTTAGAGTCGCGGAGGCGGGACGCAGATCAGCCAAACGCAAACCATGCAGCTCGCGCAGCTGGGGTGCATCTTGGTAGGCGGCAAGGCAGTCGAGTGGTGGAAGCTCTCCATGAGACCCTGAAGAGCACGGATGCTCGCTTTAGTGTGTTTCAGCCGCGTGCGCTGGAGATCGCGCCATTGTGCTGTTCCACGCGGAGCAGTTGCCGCCATATGGAGCTCATCTGCTAGGAACCCGCATTTTCTGGATATTCCAGTGGACATGATGATATGAGGAGAAGTCTGAATGTGTAATCTGCTTGTCAGGCATTACCTCCAGTACATTTGGAGGAGATCTCACACGGCTGCCCCGAGCACAATCCTTTGTACGGATGTCAGAATCGAAGTCGGAGGGAAGAGCACAGTGACGTGGCGACTGTCAGCAGAGTCGTGTCAGCAGAGCCGGACCGAGGTCGTAAGCGTTGCTCCGGCGTTACGCGTTACGACAAGAAAAATCTTGAGGTGTGCAGGGGAATCGGCATCACTAGTGAGTGAGTTATCTGCTCAGGCGCGGTTTGCTTGCGAAGCTCAAGGCAAAAACCGAGCGCATAATGTTGCTTACGCCTTTCCCTTGGAGGCATTTTTCTTCGTGCCCGGATGGATCAGTTGAATATCGAAGTGGTGGAGGACAGGGACCACCTAGGGTTTTCTCGCTTAGCTTTCAGTCTTCAGTTCTTCGTAGTCCCACTTTTATTTTGTAGTTTGACACAGCCTCCTCGTATACCACATTTGTAGGAGACTGCCTGTACATGTATGCCCCTCTGTCAATGCTATTTATTTATTTCCCGGAAGGGCAACGTAAACGAGCTGCATGCATCTAGGATGCCTGCCCCAAGAAATGGACCTAGTACTAGTAGCCGAGGGACTCGCACCTGCCTGCAGTCGGCGGTCCAGTGGAAGCTTATGCAGGAACCCCTTGTCCGCTCGCCCGGATAAAAAGGGGTGGTAGGGAGAGCGAGCACACCCTCACTTGCATAAAATTCCATATATAAAAATGATTCGAATCCAGGCGAGATCATGCACCGGTCCTGATTGTACTTTTCCCCCGACCATTCATTAATTTAATTTGTCCCAGCCAACCCGTCCTGTCCTGCGGTGGATAGGATGCAGTTCGGAAGGCAACGTGCATAGTGCCCGAGGGGTACATGTACTCGTTCCCTTCCCTGGATCAGAGCCCAGGGAATAGCGGATCTCATCACGCAGCGAGAGATCAAGTGATTTTTCCCGTGAAGTCATGATTTACGCCAGAGCACTTTAAACTTACGCCCGTTCGACACAGAAACGGAGGGTTGGTTGTCTGCATCTTGGGCATCAGCGTCACTAAATCTGGGGAATGGGACTAGAAATCTCGTGGCGGACGATTCCCTTATGATTCCCGTAGCTACAAGCAGACGCTCTTCGACTCGTGCATTTCGGGCCGCCAGCCATTTTCCTTTGCGCGACTTACGCACGTAGTGCAGTTAGCACCCGGTGAGACCATCCGCAGCCATCCAGTTGGCCACTGTTATTAGCCGAGGACATAACGGGGAGAGAGATTCCGCGCAGGGAATCGCAATGCAATCGAAGTGGATTTGGCTTCTGCGGATGCACCCCGAACCTCTGCTCAGCGCGAGCCTCGGAGTATATTTTCACGCAGACGGGAACGAGGGCGCGGCGGGGATGGACGTGCGAGCGGGCAGCAGCGCTACATACGCCGGCTCGGATGAGGGCGAGACGCATGGAACGCCAGGAGACAAGATAAATAAGTGCCCTGCTGAGATTCGTCAGTTGGGGAGAAGGATTGACGGGGGGTCCTCTCGCCTGCGCACTCGTCTCGTCACGTGCGTAGGACGAGTGCGGGAACGTCAGACACACGCGTATGGGCGGTGAGGGGCGGGGCAGAGGCGTGCAGCGATGGGAACCCGCCGCTGCGCATGCGAAGTGGAGAGCGGTGAGGCGAGGGTGATGGAGGCGCGCACGGGCATCGCGTATACTCGCTATCGTCCCCCCAATGCGTGCTGCAGCAAGATTCAGACTCCAGAGTGCAGTGGGGAGGACTAAGCGACAGTCGTCCGCTGACAGTGACGCAGAGATATGAATTGAGCCGTGGTGTAAGGGATGCAGCTCTATCGATTCCAATATTTTAGTATGCGTGGACGGGTGGAGAGGCGGGTGCATGAAGATGTGACTAGGCGAGTAGGAGGGCATCGTGGGTACGCACAGTACATTTGTGGGCGCGGGCGAAGACCAGAACAGGATACAGGTCTATTGATTGGAATTCGAACGTTTTGGCGTGCGTGAATGGGGTGGGGAGGCGGGTGGGCGGGCGCGGCGTAAGATATAAATATGGGAGGCAGCGCGCGGGGTGGGTACACTGGCGAACGATGGCGAGCTCCAAGAGATACGTAGTCTGCTGAAATTCGTCAGGTAATCCAGCCCGGACGGTGGAAAGGGTGCAGTGGGACGGACAGTGCAGGGGGATGCAGTGGGAGAGGACGTACAGACACAAGGGCGGCTCATGTACGCGGCTCACGTATCGCTCCACGAGAATGCGATCCCCCACGCGCTACCTTTTGCACCATCTCGCCCAGGTTCTATCGAGATAGCGGCCGCAGGGTGCTGGGCCTGCAGGCAAAATGAGACGAAGAGGAATAAGTATGTCAGCGTCGGAGAGACGGGGAGCATGACAAGAGGAGAGATGGTGTACACCTCCTGGTCGGGCATCGGGCGCACTCTCCGTTTCTCAAACACCGGCGCATCCGCGCCCGCAGCAGACGCCGCCGAGGTCTGCACCTCCAGCTCCGACTCGCACGCGAACTCGCCGAACCATTCGCTCGCCGTCGATGCCTGCTTCGCCGTAACGCCGTACGCAATGGCATTCGCATTCGGATACATGTAACGCTCGGGGAGCTCTGGGCGGCGGCCCGAGCTCGAGCACGAGCTGACGGGAGGGAGTACCGGCTGTGTCTGAGGCTCTCCGCGTACAGACTCGCACGTGCGGGTCATGGTCAGCACGGGCGGGCGGCGGCTCCTGCGCGGCGCCGGTGCGCTCGCGATGGGGGGGTGGCCGGTGGCTGAGGGCGAGTCCGGCGGCGTGGAAGCGAACGAGGAAGGGACAGAAGGGCGCGCTGCATGACGAAGGGCGTGCGCACGCTAACGTTGACCATCTTCCTGCCCTCCCTCGCATCAGGATGTGAAGAAGACGTGGGAGGTAAGGCGGATCCGACGCACCCCTCCTTGGCGCGGACGATCGTGCCCAGGCGCTCGCTCGGCTTCTGCGTGTCCACGAGGGGCCCCGCGCTATAGCTGCAATCAATCCTCGCCGTTAGAAGACCGCTCGGATTGATGTTAACGGACAACGCACGACAGGAGCGCATCGGGCGCGGGGAGGAGGCGCACGGTCTCGTTCGGGATCACCTGCCCGCCGTCTCAATCGACGCCTCACTCTATTGCCGAGTGGAGGGAGGGCACAGTGCTACCGTCGTCCGCATACGCGTTGGAGGGACGGAGGCAGAGGCCGCAGGCGGAGAGGAGGCGGAGCATGCCGGGCGCGGCGGGGACATGCCGCGAAACGACGGAGGCGGTGAGAGGAAGAGGGAAACGGAAGGGAAAATGGAAATGGAAAGAAGCGAGTCACGCTGGGCCGATTTGCCGGCGGGCCGGGGATTTCCCGCGGCCCGGATCACGATTGGTTGATGGGCTGAAATCCAGGTGATATGGGATGGGATGCTGCTCTGCCCAGGCCTGCCAACGAAAAATGGACTCGCGTGAACATAATCACTGCGTTCACAGGACGGATAGCCACAGCAGTGTTCGCCCGAAGGGCTAAGCCTTAAAAGTTTAAGGCCTTAATTAAGACCTTAAATAAGGCCTTAAAGATTTTCAGCTAAGTTTGAAGGCCTTAACAAGGCCTTAAGCTATCACGTGTACTGGTATTATTATTCCTCTGCCATTGCGCGTCGTCGGACATGTCTCTAAAGGATTACGAGTCCTAAAAATTTATTTTTAGACTCGTTCTTTGTCATCGCTTTTCCCGCCATACTGAAGCCATTCCACGCCATGACGTAGTTGATTTGTTCGTTAACATCTGAGCAATTAGGACTTTCTAGGAGCCTCCGAAGGCTGTTCATGAGTCAGCAAGCCGCAGGGACGCGCGTTGCAAGCCGAAAATCTTCGGCGAGTGCGGCGTCTGCGCCATCATTGATCATCGTACTGCGCCTTTCGGGCCCCATTTGGATCCGGGCGGTGTTTTGCCCCCCACGGTTGCTCCAGGTCAGCCTCCACACTCTCCGCAGAGAATACAAGCTTAAGTAGCTTCGTTAGATTGTCTGTAGATTGCAGGCTCAGGAATCTATCGAAGGTCTCCTGTAAGGACGGATTTGAAGATTTGAACCGTGGGAGCTTTTATCCGAGCATTCTTCTTTTACTAATACAATACGGGGAACCTGTCAGTGCTTCCAGGGCTTCTCATGAAGTAAGGGAGTGTGTCCGAGGGCGCGCATCCAGTCTGTTCTCGGCGCGTGGAATATACCCGGTCAACAGCATTACGGAAGGAGGATGGTGGGTGTTCCTGATTTCATATTTAGGACAGTTGCACTTCCGGGACGCGCCGCGAGGAGCGACCGAAGGTCGGCGACGAGCGGCGCGCTATAATTATTCTAATAATGAGAACCCGAATAACAGACTAAATGAAATCAAATAAGCACGGCAAAGGAGCCCGAGCACAACACTGAAGAGAGTTAATACCACCACTATTATATGGTCCTCATTCAAATTAATACAATAGAAATAAGAGTGCACTGAGCCTGAGCTCATGACGAATATCAATTAATTAGTTTACAATGTTTACAAGTTGTCTCACGCCTCTGTCTAATACAAGACTGAGGTACGACCGAAATCGACCAAGGCAGATCATAGGGGGTAGTTGTCAGCGTCCTTTCACCGCGTGAATCTTTCCCTTTTCTAGTTGAATGTGCGTAAGATTCTGACACTGAGATGCAATGGACATTATCCTCAAAAAGAGATTCCACGCTAAGCACCTGTGACCAGATTCACTAAATATTCATTTCGGGGAAAATATACTCGGATACAGCCTGAGCAATGCGGATCAGAGCGCAGGAAATAATTAGGGAGAGATTCAAATGTAGAGCTATCCTCACTATTTGGCCGCAGAAATTTCTGTACGGTTAGAGTATAGCGCTCTGCGCGCTGCGGAAATTTCAGGACTTGCAGACAATCCCCGACCCTGAAGTGGTTCTGCGAAGTGCAGTGCGGTGAGGCACACTGTGTGTGTAGTAAAATCAAAGTAGCAGATCGTAGCTAAAAAGGAACCCCAGATCTCAATCAGTTGGAGTACCACATAGTCGGCCTAGAAGACTGAGACGAGGAAGGAGGAGAGAAAAGCTGCACAGGGGAGTAGGATCTGAACGGAAATGGCGCACGTCATGTGTATACTTATACTTGGGAGACAGGCTGTGTCCGCAGTTCATTCGACCTGTTGGCTGCGCCGCGGTGAGAGAGTTGCCTATATTTAGAGGATTTCACCGTTTTTACTTCCCGCCGCACTGCATCTAATTTTAGATGTGACGAAAATTGCGGGATTGGTGGAAATGTTCTGCTATGGGCGTGAAGCATCATTAAACTGATCCTGCCTGTGGGGAGCTCAGCTCAGTCATCATGGTTGAAGAATGAAGGGAGCCATTTCGGTCAGAACTCCGGGTTTGAGGCTGTGAGGTCTGCGCCACGGTGAGAGAGTTGCCATGCAGGGGAATTTTGGAACCACTAGCACACCGGGCCGTAGCCGTTGAACAACGAGTCTTGTCTCTTCGTTTCCGCATTCCGAATATGTATAGATTAAGCGCAGCTTACTATCGCGGACGGTCCGAATTCTTCACACAAATTACGGACACAGTGCGAAGATTTGCCGCCTTGGGGATAATTTGAGGGCTGTGCAAGGCTGCGTTGATAGGCGCAGTAGAGCTCAGACGGCGTGCGAGTCATTCCGAGTTGAAAACAAGAGAGAGTGAACTGGAAGGAGACAAGCTGCATAGAATTGACCTTGGAGTGACTCCCAGTGAGACCATGAAAGCCGCGGATTTTACTAGGAGAACAGACAGTATTCGCGCTGTAAAGAAGGAGGAACGAACCAAGGAAGCGGAGTGAAACAGTAAGATTGAAATCAAGAGCGCAGATGACCGCAGGGCACAGTCATTTAGTGGCGAATTCAAGTTGAGTAGTGCTCATTGCAGCCCAGTGCAAATATGAGGTTCACATTTATATTAGGAGGCTTGCTGGGCTTCTATCAGGCTGGGTCATTGAAATAAAGTGGCCTTCGCACTCGTTAGGTCATCTGACATTGAGAAGTGCACCACCATTGGGTAAAAATCGGTTGCTCAAGAGATGTTTGTGACAATGTTGCCAACACATAAAATGTCATATCCCTGGGTTGAAACTTTTTGTAACGTTGTCCTCAGCATTCCTTTGAGACTCCCTGGTGGTTGGAGCAAGATGTATCATACTAATATATAAAATCCCAGTCAGCAAGCGAGAAAACTAAGGGCAGGTAGAAAGTGCCACTGTGCCGCTGCAAGTGCTGCGGACTGCCGCAGCATTTGTTCACACTGTCGCACGATCCCAGGAGTATTTGCCGCACCACGGGAATACTTCTGTGTTTGCTGCAGACACTAACTATAGGAAAACTTGAACCTCAATATTGGGATGCTGCTGCGCCACCATCTTCTCGTGGGTGAGCATGGAGTACTTCAGCTTTGGCATTTCATCCCAATAACAAGCCACAGTGAGGATGGAATAATCCACTCAAATTCTGAGACCCTCTGCCTCCCTGTTATCTTATTTTTGAGACGTCTCAGACGGCCCGCCAAGTCTGCCGCCCCCGTCGTAATGGAAAGCCGAGTTGGTCCATCGACCAATGCATTCTCATAAGCATTACATGAACACTGGTATGCCAAAAAAAAAAGTAAATGGTCGAATTGCTCCTGATGACTGTACGATACTACATACATCTGGATAGGGAGGGATATAATATCCTTGTATTCTTGTTGGCGGAGTCGCTCGAGTAATCCGGGCTCACAACGCGTTCGCTGGTCCCAGTCTCGTTCTCTTGCAGCCAAATCCTTCAGATGGATACTTGAAACATATTTTCACAAAAGTTAACGTAGTAATTTCAACTATAAAATCACTGTGACACGTTGAGTGTTTCCGCATCGTAGCCTACTTCTTGAATGACTTTTGTACAACATGAGATGGCATGGTTTCTATCACACTACAACCTAGAAGCATACTTCAACGTACTTTGATGCATTGACCACAGCAACGAAAATATTGCCACACAGTGGCTGGGCTGCGGTAGAGAGTGCGGCAGCGGTATTGTTACCCCAAAATCCCTTTGCACGAAACCAATCATTGGAAAATGAGTTTGAAAATATACCCCTCCACTTATTGATGTTGCTTACACGTGAGATCCATGCTTCAAAAAATTGAACCATTTTTGACGGGTTCGAATGGGTTCGAACGCTGAACTGAACCTGAGCGCAGGTTCAGGTTCAGGTTTGCAGGTTCCCTTGAACCGAACATGAAGTTCAGGCTCTGTATTAAGGGAAAAGGGCCCTGAACCTGAACCGAACCGAACCTGCCCAGCACTAGACTGGCAGCATCAACCGAAAGTCGTGCAGTGGAGTCTCGGAAGTTGCTACCGGATAAGAACATACTCATGGGGCTCTGTAACTGAACATCAAGTCGCTGCCATGTTACATGGTGCATCAACAGTGTATTCAAGTGTATACAAGTTGGCTGCTATGTCAACAAGACAGATTTGAAACCCACGGAGGGTGAGTTATGATATCATTGGTGCTCTTTGGCTCGTGGGGGGCCGAATTCTTTGTCGTTCATTTTGACACCCCAGGCTAACTTGGAATGTAGATTCCAGAATTGATTAGTATCCCGTAGTCAGACTCCCGTAAAAATTAACGGAGTCAAAGATTTTATTCGTGTGGAACGACCAGTATCTGGCTTACCAAAATACTAAGGCATCCTCCCGGTTATCCCCAGTGCCCCGCCGTACATATGAAACAGCTGTTATGACTTTGAGGTTGGAGAATTATTAGTTTTCTCCCGTTAGACGACCTATCTAAGTGTGGATGGGCGGATCCCTGGTTCCATAAATACACTGACACTCAATTAGGTGATGCTGTTGTAAGTTTGGAGCAGTGTCAAATATGAACATACCTCTGAGGCACATCAATTGAAGCATAGGGGGGAATGGATCCACAGTTTGTGAGGGAATATAGAAAACCCTAAAGGACTCGTAATGCCATGCGGAGCAGTGGCCCCTCAAGCCCAAGTTATTTCTGGCCTGAGGATCTGCAAATTCCACCATGTATCACACATACTGCAAGGCTTGCATGTCCCACCAGCTGGACAGCATTGGAGCGACTATGACCGGTGTGGTGGAAGGCTCCCAGGCATTTAATTTAATTTTAAAGACTCTGGAGGAGTTTTTACTGCAGGCAGTGGCGGAGGCTGCAGAGGACGGTCCCAAACGATGCATGGCACCGTCGAGATTGACTCTGACGAGTTCCAATTATAGTTTACTGGGATTTCGGCGGTGCCTGGGGCATGGGAAAATATATTTAAGCCCTTAAACTACCCTTATATTTAAGCCCTTGCCCTTAATAAGGCCTTCAGGATTCTCGAACCTCAATTTAAGGCCTTAAGGGCGGACACTGAGCTGCCACAGGGCTGCCTCGCTGGAGATAGCCGAGGACATAGGGCTAGCTCTAGCCCAGGTGTGGCTAGCTCTGGCCAGCCACCGTGCGTAGCTAGCCACAGCTACACATACTTGGCCACACCTCGTGCGGAGCGATGGGGCTGGCGAGGTTGTGTGGTGGGACTACCCGCAGTGCGGCTAGGTGAGCTGGCCATGACCTCACAACAGCTAATCAGGGTGTGGCTATGTGACCCTGGCTAGGTAACTAGCCACAGCTAGACTATATATAGCCACGGCGTTCAACAGCTCGCCGAACCTGCGGCTATCAACCCACTGAACGCAGTGAATATTCTCCGCTCGGACTTTGGCACGATTCCGAGCTGTGCATGGAAATGTCTTGCTAGTCTGTCTAGTCGTCAAAAGGTCAGCGGCTGGGTTACCATTTAATTTGGGAATCGAACGCCGCATACGGCGTTCGAGCAAGCGTGCTGCACGCCTGTGTTCGAATTTACGCAATACTACGGCCGACGGGGAAGTGTGTGAGAGGCTCCCCGATGTCATTCGATTATTTCATTTCACCCTTGCGGGCGGTATTATATGCACAGTACTAACTGCTGATGTAGTCAATAGGCAAACGAATGAACTAGAACATCACAGAACCATGCTATATAAAGAGATCGAGACTTTCCCACCAGTAGTTTCAACGGCGAGCTCGGACCGCCTACCAACTAATTCCAACACGAGACTCCTTCGCTGTCAACCCTATTATTTTACATGCACTTTTAGAGTCAGTCAGAGGTCTCTCAAAATTCGCACAGGGGGTTCATACACCGACTGGAATAACTCGGGTGAAATAGCTGGCATCTGCTTCAGCCCCACCTTCATAATTTGGAGTTCCTTCGAATTACATTTGATCGATGATCCAAAACATCCGCACACGGATGATAGAATCCACCTGCATCTATCCTATAATCGTGATGACCACCCCCGTCCAAATTACCTGTATGCCCCTGTATCGATGCTATTTATTTATTTATTTCCCGGAAGGACAACATAAGCGCTGAATTGGCTGACGGAATGCTTGAGTTTACTTCGTCTCGTCGAGGAATGCACGCGTCGCGGGACTGTTCTCAGTGCTCACCGGGTATTCTTTGAGTCCGAATGCCTCTGTCAGTATCTACATAAGAATCCAACGTCGTTTGGGTCTAACCACACAACCTGATTGCCTGGGTCATTCGACTCAGACAAACTGCTCCACGCGATGTCATGCGCTCCGGTGCCAGGATGGAAGCTTCAAGGCTCTTTCCTGGCACTCAGGTGTTGTTCATCTTGCTGCGCATAGGCGAGGATTACTGAGCGAGTAAGGAAAGCCCAGGTGGCAGACGGTCCGCATCTGCATCTCTTAACTAGGGGGTATTGTTGAAGTGGAACCCCCATTCAACTCGGGGCCTGGCCAAAGTTTCTTTCTGTGTGCAAGTCTAGAATGCCAGAACTTCCAATAAAGTATTCGAATGAACCGGTAAGCAGAGGCACTCGGATACAGGATGGGAGCAATTTGATCATCGCCAAAGTGCGCTCCAGTAAGCGAGCGAGCAGGGCTCTGCAGCAGTATCTGTCAACCAGCGCCGGTGATACTTTCTCTTGGTAGCTCTCTTGTCTTTTCATTTTATCCAGTCCATGTTTATTTATTCCCTGTGCCATTTTTGATTATTTTTCCAGGGTGATTATTTTTCCAGGGAATCACATGGGTTTCTCGAGACTCAGCTGGTTATTGACCGGGGGTTGAGTTGCGGGAATACTTTCGTCTGCTAAGGACCCTGTACGTGTCCTGGGGATTTTGAGGGGAGAACCGAACTAGTAGTGAAGGGGATTGCCCCCGCATCCAGTATGAAAAAAGCCATATCGCAGCCGGAGCGCCTGGTTCGGATCCAGGCAAGGTCATTTGTCTTCGACGGTGCTTTTCTCGTTTTTGGCGGGGTGATTTGCAGACTCCGAGGGAGCTCGCGGAGAGTGTTCCCTCAGGAACTTGCATGGGGATTTGCGCACCGAAGGGAGATTATTATTTGGACACCGAAGAGTAAAACTGCACATGCGCGTACAGAAAGAACTGTACATGCAAAAGGTAATGTTAGTCGGGCGTAGACCCAGCGGCGCAAGGATGCGCACCATCACTTGTTAACACCTCCGTGTATATGAATAAGGAGGAGGCTCCTGGGTCGACTCCAGGCTCGGGTCATGCCGCATTTCGTACAGTCTTGTTCTTTTTTTGCCGCCAAGGATGTAGTTCGCACCTGAATTGCAGTGCGTCGACGTACACAGAAAATTAACTAATAACCAAGGACGCGCATTCGGCACGCAGAAAATGCTCCGTTTATCCTCCTTTGAATCTCAAAGAGCTGGACTTGTAAGGGTTATGTCCATGCAGAAGAAGACCTAGTAGCGAATTGCATCGCGCCCTCACTTGCTTAGAACTTCGTATACGTAGATAATCAAGGAGGGGGCTCCTGGTTCGACTCTAGGCGAGGTCATACATCGGTCCGGAGTGTATTTTCCCTGTCCCAGCCGAACCCTGACTGCTACGCCGATTGCGCTTCATAGCGGATCTACCGCTGAAGTTTACTGCATGGCGAATCTATCATCCGGAATATACCGCTCAAGCGCGCCAGCCCCGGAAGACGCTGAATGCTTTGGCATCTCATCAGCGCCAGGTCCACCGAGTCTTAACCTCCCAGGCTGACAAGGATGAGGAAGCCCCACGATGCTGCAGCGCGACTCTGTTTACTCGAAACTGCAGACTCCAGAATTGAGAGTGGGTGGGGAGGAAGGAGAGCTAAAATAGTAGAGTTAACACATCCATACCAGGAATGTCTATACAGCTCTACATGGATCGATTAGAACATTTTAACGTAGGCGGGAACGAGGGCGCTGTGGAAGTGCGACTTGGTACCCTCGTCGCCTTCGCAGATCAGCCCAGTTGCACGTGCCAACCAACCAATCCAGCACAGCGCGTCCATTTTCTGTTTTATTTGTCCATTGTGTCCATTTTACTGACTTTATTCTTGAACATACTTCCGTCACTCTCCTTCCTTCTGATCTCGTTCGCAGCTGCACATCCAAGATCTCCTGCATTGCACTGCCAAGCCAACTCACTCAAGTCCTCAAGATCATTTATTCGACCACGCGGGAAATATTATTATTGAGCATTTGGACCATTCTACGTATTCTTGCACTTACTTTCACTTGCGCCACAGACATTTTAATTTTCTCCCTACGTACCACCAATGTGACGCGCCAGACCCGAGTTGTCGGCCATCTCGGACTACGCCGGGGATCGAGCCGACAGTGGCTTGGGCCCCCACTTGTCAACGTCTTGCGGGGGACGTGCTCTCCCTATTCTGTCTTTGCGTAGCTCCCGGATGGTTTGTTCAACAGAGGTTTCGCCCTAGCTGAGGTTGTTCCACGGACTCTTACGTACCGAGCTGACATTCTATTTTTATTTCTTTGTAACGGGGATCGCTTGTCTGCCTCCCGCCACCACCTATACACCTATTTCTGAGCAACCACGCGTGAATCCAGATTCCTTTCCACACATCTGAGCTGAGTTTTCTATTTTATTCTTAGTACTGACCATTCTACACTTAGTTCTATTCCCATTCATCCCGACATCTTGGCATTGCCGCACGCCTTAATGTCGGCGAGGATGAGGGCGAGACCCACGGAGCGCCGGGAGATCGATAAATAAGTGTGGCGGAGCTCCCTGCTGAGATTTGTCAGTTGGGGAGGAGGATTGACCAAGGGAGCACACCTACGCACAACATATCACTCCACGCAAATGCGATCCCCAGCCCTCTCGCCTCCGTCTTCGCGCTATCTCCCCCCGGCCCTACGCCACCAAGCGGGACCGGCGCCGCGGTAGTGTTGCCGTGGTCCGGTTCAGGTCCGGTTCATGCCCATATTTTCCGAACCCTGAACTGGACCGCAGGTTCGGTTCGCTGAACCTCACAGCCACCGAACCGGACCGCAGGTTCAGGTTCAACGGAGTTCAGTTCAGGTTCAGACTGGGTTCGAACCTTGAACCGATTGTATTCTGATCAAAATCATTTGTACAGCTTGTAACCGGCACAAATGTAAGTACAACTGACCGGCAGAGACTAGATCCTCTGAATGTCCTCTTCATCCAACCCGGAAGCAGCCCACACATTGCCTGTTTACATCACAGAGAAATTAGCGTGGCCATTATAGAAGAAGCAACATCTGTGACTGCCTTGGGTAAAGTAACTAATTGAACTTAGAGGTGTCGGACATGAATGGTATATTTTAACACCACACACCCTGCTATCAATAGCCTTTGTTCCATCCCCAGAAGCTCATAAGTCTCTCCTACTTGCTCCCTGCCTCACTCGGAGATACCAACATGGCCCATAAGCGGCTCATGTTCAACATGGAATATTGATCTGTCAAAGGTTCCCAAGTGGGTCAAAGATTCCAATACCAAGTTGAAACGTTGCCAGCTCATTCATTTTAAATTTCATGCTCAGCTTTCTCGGGGTGCAAAGCCCACAAATAACTTCTACTGGGTAAATGTAACATCACGAATAGCCACAGACCCTGCCCCAATGATGTTGCACAAAGTATCGGAGCAACACATTGAGCACTTACATGCATTAGGACATTTTGGGGCCCAGATTTGTAGTCCTCGTGACCAATTTTTGGGCAGGTTCGAACCGGTTCGAACCGGTCCAGCCGGGTTCAGAGAATTCTGAAAAATTTTGAACCTTGAACTGGACCTTCGGTCCGGTTCGGTGAACCTCACAGCCACCGAACCGGACTTTTGGTCCGGTTCAGGTCCAGTTCAGGTTCACCAGCGGTTCAGAACCTCACCGCGGTAACACTACGCCGCGGGTCCTTTCGCCTGCGCAGGACGAGTGCGTGAGCGTCAGATACACGTGCGGGAGGTGATGGTCGGGGGGCAGAGGCGTGCAGAGATGTAAATCCCACGGCTGAGATTGAGGCTTCGCGGCTCAGCGCATGCGCAAGGTGGGGAAGGACGTCCGGAGTGGTGAGACGAGGGTGATGGAGGCGCGCGTGGGCATCGCGTATACCCGCTATCGTCCTCCCAATGCGTGCTGTAGCCCGATTCAGACTCCAGGGCGCGACGATCGTCCGTTGACAGTGATGCAGCAGGCGCAAGGTATTCGTTAACCCACGTTAATCCACGGAAAGATGATACAGCTCTTCGATTCGAACATTGGATGTGGCGGGTGGAGAGGCGGGTGAATGGGGGTGCAAACGGGCGAGCAGGAGGGCGCTGTGGGTGCGTACAGTACATATGTATATGGCCGCGGGCGCAGACCAGAAACAGGATACAGCGCTATCGATTCGAACGTTTTAGCGTGCGAGGATGGGGGCGTGCGAGGATGGGGATGGAGATGTGCGAGCGAGCGGCGGTGCGACATGGGAGCGCGCGCGCGCGCGAGAACCAGGCGATCAATAAGGGGGAGCTGAGCTGCGAACGTGCGTCAGACTTGGGGACGGCCCGAGGATGGATTTTACGGGCGGAGCGGCAGAGCGCAGACGTACCGTACCGCCAGGGGCCTAGGTATCGCTCCACGAAAACGCCATTGCCAGCCCTCTCGCCTCCGCCTTCACGCCCTCTCCCTCCGCCGGCACGGCGGTGATCGGGACCGCAGCCGCGGGGGTCTTGGCCTGCACAAGACGAGTGCGTGAGCATCAGATACACACAGGTAAAATGGGGGAAGAAACCGATGTGCGCACCTCCAGTATGTGGAAGCATATCAAGCGGCGAGACCTGGCGCAATTCAATCGCCCCAGATTAGATCTCGTAACATACCTCGTTATTATCGGGCTTCTGCCGCGGGTCATGCAGAATCTGGGATATGTCCTAGGATTGCGGCGCGTGGGGCGTCCTCAAGCACTCGCTGGGTGGCAAATAGACTTCAAGGCCACCTGGGTCGACATGAGTCGTACGGATGAGCACCGCCTGACCGAGAAGCACCTGAAATGGCTCCGGACTGCTCGAAATACGAAAGGTCGCGAAGAGCATTTGCAGTTCTTGGAGGAAGAAGAAGCTCGGTGTCCTGGTGTATACGTGACCGACGTCGACAATTGGACCTGTTCTTGCAAAGCAAGAATCGCTTCCTGCTCTGCAAACACCTCGTCCGTGAAGCGAATAAAACCCTGGAAAATCGACCTCTCACCGATCTTCGTTTCTTTCTTGATATGCGCCGCAATCATCAGGAAAAACCTCCTTCGGTAATTTCCCCCCAATTTTCTAGGAGCTTGGCAGATTCCCCGAATTCAGGGTAATTAGGCCAAATTACCGAGGTTTCCTGTGTTTCCGTGCGAAGTATTTGTTAATGGCTCAAAACTTGCCCAGAATAATGTGATTGAGTCACAAAACATTTGTGGAAGTGGACAGTACATAGCGGCCATCGTTGACGATGAGAAGCTGGTGAGCGCCAGGCTTTGCAGAAATGTTTCAAGTCCATCGCGCCCAGCCCTAAACAGCCGTCCATCGGATCAACAGGACACGTGAGCGCGAACGGATGGTTCGTTTTGATGGTGTCACAACATTGTTAAACACCCCTCTTCCTTTCCCCCCATCCCGTCCACCTCCCCAGCTCATTCCTCTGTCATATTGTCCTGGATTCGACTGCAGGCACATTGTAAGTCATGCATCCATCTAACTTCCCACTTTCTCGGCCTTACCCTCTTCCGGCGTGGATCAGCGGCCTGCCATCCCCGCTCCAGTGCATCGACGCAGAGAGCGAAGGGCAGATCGACAGCTCGCGGCTTCACCTGTCAGTGAGTATTTCCATAGTAAAGTTTCATGCGACTCAACTGACGGGCTCACAGGCTTCCCGAGCGCTAGCCATACGTGTCATTCCCTGTACTCGGTAATGTTCCTCCCCCTCCAATCTTACTAAGTCTGATATGTTGTGTCAGAACCCACCTCCAATATTGACCCCTCCTCTGCTCCCACATTGCTCCTCAGCAGTCTTAGCACAGCATGTAACTCGGCCTTATATTGTGAGTCATGCCCGCCGTTGTCTGCAATGCGGAAACTGATCTTCTCTTCCTCGCGCGGGCCCATCCCAAATAATCCCTCATCCCCCCGAGCCCCGAGCGCCGTCGCTTGCAAGTACATCCGAGCGTCTGCCAGGGTCCATTCACCATCTTACCATCCTCTAATATGTGCTCAAGCCTCCGCTTCCGCGGCTGCCACCGCCCGCTCCGCTAGGCACCCAGCCGAGGTGTGTCTTTGGGTGATCATCTCGGGCTGGAAACTGACATGTGTGGCAGCGCGCCACCCTACGCGCTGATCCTTAGAATCTCAGACCCCTACGCAGTCCTTATGTTCCCTACGCGTGTTCTCGGCAGCTCAACCCTGGCTCGCATACATGCGGGGTATATTTCATCACCTGTGGTCTCAGGTGTGTTCCCTGTTTCGTTTGCTCTGGCCGCCGAATGATGTATATGCTGCAGCTGTGGTGGGAATACCGCACTCGTTTCGATGTGTCAACCACCCGCGCCCCGTAAGTAAACTGATTTCCTTCGCAGTTCCGCGCGCTCAATGTTATGCCCAGTACTTCCTTTCGTAGTGGCCCCTTGAATCTGTACTCGCCCGTCTAGTCTTCCACACTCTTCTCATTCTTATTCCGTGAGTTACTATCCATTTCTTTCCAATTCCCCCTTTTGATTGTCCACGCAGATGTTTCGCTGGACGGCGCACGTGCTGGGAGAGAATGGGATGATGCAGTGTTGGACCTGGAGGTAGCTGACGTGGTCGGGACGCTGAGGGCTAAAGCGGCCGGGTCGAGGAAGCAGTAGACAGTTGAGCGAGCCTGTTGTAGATAGTTCTGCCGAATACAACACCTTTTTACATGTTTCCTATCATGATATGAACCATTGAGCAACCCCAAATGGCGGAGCAAGGCAAGGAAACATCAGGTAATTTGGAGGCAAATTGGAGGTAAGTTATTTTCAACGTTACTAGGAGGGTAATGAAACTAATGGCGGATATTCAGCCCAATTAGATCGAACTTTGGGGCAATCCGGGGGGATTGCCAAAGGAGGTCTTTCCTGATGATCATTATCTACCCTATTATTCGATCCCCGGGGTGAATAAAGCGGACTCCGAGGATGAGGAGGAATCGGTGGAGGCCGTTTCAGAGAACAGTCACTCCATCGCAATCACCATCAGGAATCCTTGAGGGTAGCCAGGCACCGGCCGATGCCCCGGCTGACCACAGTATGGGGGAGTGATATATCACCCCCCGACAATCCCCCAAAGTCCATGATATATCAGGGCCCACAGTTGCCGACCCGCGATGATATATCAATTGTAGGCCTGCCCGTAACTCACCCGAATGCAGACGACAGCCATCAGATCAGTGTTTCCAGGTCCCGGCGTCGTGATGCACGGTGAGCACGAATAGCCGCATTTAGAACGCAGCGATCAAACGCTCTGGACGTTGTCCGTGACGACGACCATAGAATATGCCTCAAAAATCACAAAAAAAATTAGGGCTTGTAGGGCTACTACATTGAATGCCTAGTGCCAAAGATCTATTAAATGTGTTCTCGAAACAGTACGAAAACAAGATTTTCAGTGGAAACACTCCATCCCGCCCGCATTCGGGCCCCCTCGAATCTAGTTCCGCGACCGACAGCCAAGCACGCCCGCACTACATGTTCCGCATTCTGATGATGCTGCGACTAGCTGTGGCAGCGCCATGCGCGTTTAGAGCCCCAGGAGATCGAACACACGGATGGAGGAGCAACCTTTAGCTGTATAGCGATGCGGCCCCCGATGCTGTGGCACTCGGCGTCGCTCCACCCGGTGAAGCTTGCGAATGCCTCATGCACATGAGCCTCAGCTCTGAGGTGACAAGCGCGGGGCAGGAACAGCAACGTACGCCACGAGCTGTGCACTGCTCGAGCGTTTCGCCGCAGACGGGGCTGCAACGTGGGCGGACGCACATTACCACGGGATTGTGGCTGTCGCGGAGTCCTCTGCACCTAAGCACATGCTGGATGCAGCAGGCTACCCGCCGACCCCCGGAGCCGCCGTTGCGCGCAGCGCTGAGAGCTCGTCGTCACGTCGCTGCAGCTCAGCGGCATGGCCGGTCACGGCCGGCGCTCGTGGGACGTGGGCGGATGGGCGGCGGCGGATGATCGGATACGGGGCACTGCAGGTGCCGCACCCCGAGATTGCTTGGCAGCGCGACGTTCAGTCAGAGGAGGGCACGGTCCTGACGGCGGAGGTTGCGGACGATGGCGGAGACACAAGAATCAAGGGCCCGGGCGCAAGCTGAGGGACAGCTGCAGCGGCCAGGCCATATGCGCGATATGCGAGAAAATAGTTCGTGTGGGGACTGGAGGAGATCTACGGAAGATAAGCACATTTCAGACGCTCTATCACACGTCTTACGCACCGAATAGCACATGAGAAGCCCTCCTTTATGTCTCTCCTCAGCTCTGCTTTCCGTTGGGCATTTGGCCCACTATTGCCGCACGGAAAGCCATACAGAGCTTCCCAGGATGTGAAAAGACTTCAATAACGAGGGCTCCTAGGTTGTCTCAGGGTACCCAAGGCTTGGTAAGGATGGATACCGGCTTTCTGGGTGTCTGTAGAGCCACAGAGATGGGGGGTGGACTCGAGCTGTAGTGGAAGATTGGCCCGGTGAAATCGGAAGAGAAGCTATGAGCAGTAGTATACTTGAGCGGGGTCAATGTTCCTGGGGCAGGATTGCAACCAGCGAGGGTGCAGACCACCTTTTCGAGTTCAATCGCGGTGGTGAGAGGATAGAGAGTCACAAATGTGACCGCGTTACAGATGCCCACTTTTAGAGTCTTAAACGTCGAGTTCGCCGTCCTGCTACACGTTGAGGCATTTAAGAAATATTCTGAACAGGCAGAATATCTTACATTCATATGCATTAGCAAAATTAAGTTGGTGAACTTGATTAAACTTGATAAATACGCCCGTTTTGATTGTCTTAAACAAGAAGTTCGCCTTCGTTCGACTTCATGTAGCACGTTAAACAGATTCTGAATTTGCAGAACATTGTCAATTTACCTTCCTACTTGATTGGTAACAGAGAAGTTGAAAAAAAATTAGTGCTCAAAATTAAGTGCACGGAAAACGGGCTTGATGGGGCCTTAAAATGGTTCATATCCTTGTTCCAGCATCATAGAAAGATCACGGGAGTCGAACTGAATGCGAGGATCTCCAATTTTATGCAAGAAGAGGTGGTGGGTAAAGTTTTGCAAAAGTGGTCGTGGTTCATGAGCACACACCCAATATTGCAATAAACCTGTGTTGGACTCAACACCTCATTCAACATTAAAATTCCAGATTTCAGCCTCTGGGCTCAAAAACACATCGGAGAGCGTACTGGGACACATTCTATTGCTCAGACATGCTTGGGGCGCACCAGGCCTTCTCAAAGAGTAGGATTTGCACCAGCCATCAAAAGCCAATCATCCGTCATTATGCGCATTCTGTTCGTTCTTATCAAGTGGGAGCTTGGAAAGGATATACTACAGTCGGTGTGATCTTACTGTATACAGGAAAAATATGTGCTACATTTACACTTCAAGTACTTGAGGTGTAGATACATTGCTAGGTACATGCAACACGACCATTCTGGAGCTCAGTCTCGAAGCCACCAATATGATTGATGTGCACCGCAGAAAGGGGAGATTTTAGGTTAAGAGACCGTCATTCAGGAACAGAAGCAGAAGCAGCGAGGGGTGGTCAAGGGGCAGGAACCGGGAGCACTACTTCAAAAAAAAAAAACGGCATTGATCCCGCCGCAATCGGCTGGGAAGTAGTACCCCTGTTGACGGAGTCTACCCACAAGATAACATGCTCCAGGGGTGCGCGAAAGCAGCAAAACGACAGCAAGCGGGCAGCCAGGAGACCAGTCAAAGGTAGGTAGGTAGATAGGTATATTCCGGCACGGTCCCGTTAAGAAACAGCCGGGGCCCGTACTACATACATGGCGTCAAGTGTATGCTACGGATACCATCAGTTTTCCACCCCCTGAGCACCTGAGTGACCCCTCGTACCTCCCGCAACATCAAGGTGGTGGGTGAAGGTGCTGACACCTGAACAACCCGTGTATGTGACTAAAGGCACGACAAGTGCCCGGAACCGAACACTCGAGAGCTGCGTCTCGCTGAGCAAGGGGTGCGGGAACGGCGAGAAGCGAGACCGCCAGACAGAAGCCTACGTAATCTCTACGCTCCGACAAAGGGACGGGTTTATAGTGGTGTACACAACATGACAATGTTGTACTAAAGAGGAGCGGTGATAACAGGAATTGGAGAGGGGGAAGGAACAAGCATTTCGCTGCACCCGGAAGAAGCATGCAGTGGGGCGGGCACGGATGAAGCGTAGAGACAGCGCATCAACCAGCCATTGAAACGAACCAATTTAGGATCCGAAAACGTACTGTGATGGCAGTAGGGATGTCTAGTGCAGCGGGCGCGAGCAGGTCCACAGGCATCTGAGCGGCCCGAATCCGCCTGCAGAGCTAGTGGCGCCGAGATGGGACTTGTGAGCAGAGAGTGTGCGTCTCACATGCCTATTCTCCAAGGTTCCAGACCGCTAGCGATCCCAGGGGTGGCAGGAGGCGGGAGAAGCAGCCGGATGGTGCACAGATTTACCACAGATTTTGACAGGCTGGTAGGCTATGAGAAGCCTTGGAGAGTGCCTAGGGAGGTAACACGGACTATAGAAGACGCGATGGATAAGCTCCCGGGCCGGGCAGCGGGCAGAGCACGAGCAGGCAGCGGGATCACGGTGGACGGAAGCACACCGGATAAAGCAAAATCTTGATATATGTCAAGATGCTAGCTGAAAGCAGATAAATCGGTAGACAAACAAAAAGCTGTAGAAAATTAATATATTGATTTGATACAAGACTACAACGGAAGTAGCAGCAATCAGCGGCTGTTTTGAAACCGATAGATTTATTAATTATAGCTAGCTATGAAAGGACTGCTGAAAGATGAACTTTCAGCAGTCCCTGTCCAGTGACAAGAAAGAGCTTCTTTTCTAAATTTACAAGAGTCTTTGTTTCAAGTGGCATGTTAAACTAAGGTAACATGCCACTTGAAACAAAGACTTTTGTAAATTTTGGAAAGAAGCTCTTTCTTCTCACTAAAAGCACTGCTTGGAACAAAGACTCTTGTAAATTTAGAAAAGAAGCTCTTTCTTGTCACTGGACAGGGACTGCTGAAAGTTCATCTTTCAGCAGTCCTTTCATAGCTAGCTATAATTAATAAATCTATCGGTTTCAAAACAGCCGCTGATTGCTGCTACTTCCGTTGTAGTCTTGTATCAAATCAATATATTAATTTTCTACAGCTTTTTGTTTGTCTACCGATTTATCTGCTTTCAGCTAGCATCTTGACATATATCAAGATTTTGCTTTATCCGGTGTGCTTCCGTCCACCGTGATCCCGCTGCCTGCTCGTGCTCTGCCCGCTGCCCGGCCCGGGAGCTTATCCATCGCGTCTTCTATAGTCCGTGTTACCTCCCTAGGCACTCTCCAAGGCTTCTCATAGCCTACCAGCCTGTCAAAATCTGTGGTAAATCTGTGCACCATCCGGCTGCTTCTCCCGCCTCCTGCCACCCCTGGGATCGCTAGCGGTCTGGAACCTTGGAGAATAGGCATGTGAGACGCACACTCTCTGCTCACAAGTCCCATCTCGGCGCCACTAGCTCTGCAGGCGGATTCGGGCCGCTCAGATGCCTGTGGACCTGCTCGCGCCCGCTGCACTAGACATCCCTACTGCCATCACAGTACGTTTTCGGATCCTAAATTGGTTCGTTTCAATGGCTGGTTGATGCGCTGTCTCTACGCTTCATCCGTGCCCGCCCCACTGCATGCTTCTTCCGGGTGCAGCGAAATGCTTGTTCCTTCCCCCTCTCCAATTCCTGTTATCACCGCTCCTCTTTAGTACAACATTGTCATGTTGTGTACACCACTATAAACCCGTCCCTTTGTCGGAGCGTAGAGATTACGTAGGCTTCTGTCTGGCGGTCTCGCTTCTCGCCGTTCCCGCACCCCTTGCTCAGCGAGACGCAGCTCTCGAGTGTTCGGTTCCGGGCACTTGTCGTGCCTTTAGTCACATACACGGGTTGTTCAGGTGTCAGCACCTTCACCCACCACCTTGATGTTGCGGGAGGTACGAGGGGTCACTCAGGTGCTCAGGGGGTGGAAAACTGATGGTATCCGTAGCATACACTTGACGCCATGTATGTAGTACGGGCCCCGGCTGTTTCTTAACGGGACCGTGCCGGAATATACCTATCTACCTACCTACCTTTGACTGGTCTCCTGGCTGCCCGCTTGCTGTCGTTTTGCTGCTTTCGCGCACCCCTGGAGCATGTTATCTTGTGGGTAGACTCCGTCAACAGGGGTACTACTTCCCAGCCGATTGCGGCGGGATCAATGCCGTTTTTTTTTTTTTGAAGTAGTGCTCCCGGTTCCTGCCCCTTGACCACCCCTCGCTGCTTCTGCTTCTGTTCCTGAATGACGGTCTCTTAACCTAAAATCTCCCCTTTCTGCGGTGCACATCAATCATATTGGTGGCTTCGAGACTGAGCTCCAGAATGGTCGTGTTGCATGTACCTAGCAATGTATCTACACCTCAAGTACTTGAAGTGTAAATGTAGCACATATTTTTCCTGTATACAGTAAGATCACACCGACTGTAGTATATCCTTTCCAAGCTCCCACTTGATAAGAACGAACAGAATGCGCATAATGACGGATGATTGGCTTTTGATGGCTGGTGCAAATCCTACTCTTTGAGAAGGCCTGGTGCGCCCCAAGCATGTCTGAGCAATAGAATGTGTCCCAGTACGCTCTCCGATGTGTTTTTGAGCCCAGAGGCTGAAATCTGGAATTTTAATGTTGAATGAGGTGTTGAGTCCAACACAGGTTTATTGCAATATTGGGTGTGTGCTCATGAACCACGACCACTTTTGCAAAACTTTACCCACCACCTCTTCTTGCATAAAATTGGAGATCCTCGCATTCAGTTCGACTCCCGTGATCTTTCTATGATGCTGGAACAAGGATATGAACCATTTTAAGGCCCCATCAAGCCCGTTTTCCGTGCACTTAATTTTGAGCACTAATTTTTTTTCAACTTCTCTGTTACCAATCAAGTAGGAAGGTAAATTGACAATGTTCTGCAAATTCAGAATCTGTTTAACGTGCTACATGAAGTCGAACGAAGGCGAACTTCTTGTTTAAGACAATCAAAACGGGCGTATTTATCAAGTTTAATCAAGTTCACCAACTTAATTTTGCTAATGCATATGAATGTAAGATATTCTGCCTGTTCAGAATATTTCTTAAATGCCTCAACGTGTAGCAGGACGGCGAACTCGACGTTTAAGACTCTAAAAGTGGGCATCTGTAACGCGGTCACATTTGTGACTCTCTATCCTCTCACCACCGCGATTGAACTCGAAAAGGTGGTCTGCACCCTCGCTGGTTGCAATCCTGCCCCAGGAACATTGACCCCGCTCAAGTATACTACTGCTCATAGCTTCTCTTCCGATTTCACCGGGCCAATCTTCCACTACAGCTCGAGTCCACCCCCCATCTCTGTGGCTCTACAGACACCCAGAAAGCCGGTATCCATCCTTACCAAGCCTTGGGTACCCTGAGACAACCTAGGAGCCCTCGTTATTGAAGTCTTTTCACATCCTGGGAAGCTCTGTATGGCTTTCCGTGCGGCAATAGTGGGCCAAATGCCCAACGGAAAGCAGAGCTGAGGAGAGACATAAAGGAGGGCTTCTCATGTGCTATTCGGTGCGTAAGACGTGTGATAGAGCGTCTGAAATGTGCTTATCTTCCGTAGATCTCCTCCAGTCCCCACACGAACTATTTTCTCGCATATCGCGCATATGGCCTGGCCGCTGCAGCTGTCCCTCAGCTTGCGCCCGGGCCCTTGATTCTTGTGTCTCCGCCATCGTCCGCAACCTCCGCCGTCAGGACCGTGCCCTCCTCTGACTGAACGTCGCGCTGCCAAGCAATCTCGGGGTGCGGCACCTGCAGTGCCCCGTATCCGATCATCCGCCGCCGCCCATCCGCCCACGTCCCACGAGCGCCGGCCGTGACCGGCCATGCCGCTGAGCTGCAGCGACGTGACGACGAGCTCTCAGCGCTGCGCGCAACGGCGGCTCCGGGGGTCGGCGGGTAGCCTGCTGCATCCAGCATGTGCTTAGGTGCAGAGGACTCCGCGACAGCCACAATCCCGTGGTAATGTGCGTCCGCCCACGTTGCAGCCCCGTCTGCGGCGAAACGCTCGAGCAGTGCACAGCTCGTGGCGTACGTTGCTGTTCCTGCCCCGCGCTTGTCACCTCAGAGCTGAGGCTCATGTGCATGAGGCATTCGCAAGCTTCACCGGGTGGAGCGACGCCGAGTGCCACAGCATCGGGGGCCGCATCGCTATACAGCTAAAGGTTGCTCCTCCATCCGTGTGTTCGATCTCCTGGGGCTCTAAACGCGCATGGCGCTGCCACAGCTAGTCGCAGCATCATCAGAATGCGGAACATGTAGTGCGGGCGTGCTTGGCTGTCGGTCGCGGAACTAGATTCGAGGGGGCCCGAATGCGGGCGGGATGGAGTGTTTCCACTGAAAATCTTGTTTTCGTACTGTTTCGAGAACACATTTAATAGATCTTTGGCACTAGGCATTCAATGTAGTAGCCCTACAAGCCCTAATTTTTTTTGTGATTTTTGAGGCATATTCTATGGTCGTCGTCACGGACAACGTCCAGAGCGTTTGATCGCTGCGTTCTAAATGCGGCTATTCGTGCTCACCGTGCATCACGACGCCGGGACCTGGAAACACTGATCTGATGGCTGTCGTCTGCATTCGGGTGAGTTACGGGCAGGCCTACAATTGATATATCATCGCGGGTCGGCAACTGTGGGCCCTGATATATCATGGACTTTGGGGGATTGTCGGGGGGTGATATATCACTCCCCCATACTGTGGTCAGCCGGGGCATCGGCCGGTGCCTGGCTACCCTCAAGGATTCCTGATGGTGATTGCGATGGAGTGACTGTTCTCTGAAACGGCCTCCACCGATTCCTCCTCATCATCGGAGTCCGCTTTATTCACCCCGGGGATCGAATAATAGGGTAGATAATGATTGCGGCGCATATCAAGAAAGAAACGAAGATCGGTGAGAGGTCGATTTTCCAGGGTTTTATTCGCTTCACGGACGAGGTGTTTGCAGAGCAGGAAGCGATTCTTGCTTTGCAAGAACAGGTCCAATTGTCGACGTCGGTCACGTATACACCAGGACACCGAGCTTCTTCTTCCTCCAAGAACTGCAAATGCTCTTCGCGACCTTTCGTATTTCGAGCAGTCCGGAGCCATTTCAGGTGCTTCTCGGTCAGGCGGTGCTCATCCGTACGACTCATGTCGACCCAGGTGGCCTTGAAGTCTATTTGCCACCCAGCGAGTGCTTGAGGACGCCCCACGCGCCGCAATCCTAGGACATATCCCAGATTCTGCATGACCCGCGGCAGAAGCCCGATAATAACGAGGTATGTTACGAGATCTAATCTGGGGCGATTGAATTGCGCCAGGTCTCGCCGCTTGATATGCTTCCACATACTCTCAACTAATCATCGTGGTTTTGAGCCGAGGGATCACATCGCAAGCCGCTCGCGCCCACAGCGGCCATTGTTGTGGACAGTACCAGTGATTCCACATGTAGGTCCAAGGTTGCGCGAGGTCGTTTCGGAAGCAGTACTGATATAGTTCTTGCGTAGCTCGTTTATGGATCTCTCCCGCCGATATGTAGCGCTCCTCGGGATCGTCCCGTGGAAATGTTGGATGCTGATTCAGGTGAGTCCGAAACATCTCGATAATTGATGACCGAAATTCTGACAGACAGAACTCGTCTCGGGTCATGCCTTTGAGTTTCGAGGGATTCGGATAGACAGGGACGCGCACATGACCTGTTTTCAGGATAAAAACCGGCGGAACACAAGTAGAAGGTGGTGTCGAATTGCTTGGGTCTTGTTCGCGTTCTGTGGACAAGGCTTCATCGCCATCGTCATCCTCGACCCATCCAGAAGGAATCCCCGGTGCCCAGGTGGGGTCAATGAAGCCGAAGACTTCATGAGCACGGCGTGGATCGTAGGCTGCAGGTGGCTTGTTCTCAGCCAGCCGCTTGCTGACATATTTTTCGCCGTGCCAATAGCACAGCTGATGTTTAGCTTGCGGAATTTCCGCGCGGCAAGCTTTAATTTCGGCTGGTTCCTTGTCCGACAGGGTAAACATGAGGTTCGGGCATCGGCAACTCAAATACTTGAGCATATCGCTCAGCATTCGGGTTTTGCCCCCTCCGGCGGCGAACGGAATGGCCTGCCCGTTGGCTTCACCAACCATTCCGTACAGTTCGTAGCCCGCAGCGTTCGTCTTCCCTGAGTCAGAGCTGACTTTTATCCGCACGGTCGAGGCTTACATGTAGAATCCATCGCGAGCTCTTCGTTCTTCTCCGCCCATGTGTCTAGGACCTCCTTGAATCCAAATACGATACAGTGGATTCCATCCTCCTGAGTTATCGGTATGGGCTCGATCTCCTTGCCGTGCATTTTCTCAAGTAGCTTTTGCGCAGATTTAACCTGGTCATCATCCAGCCGCCATGCCGACTCGTTCAATTCTGACCACAGCCTGTATATCTGTTTTTGTGTAATCTCGGTCGCTGGATAATCCTGAAGAACTTGCGTCCAAATCTGGGCCGAATTCTCCGTGAACCTATCTCCTTGCCACGAAACAAATAGAAAACATACCTTGGTCCTTGGATGCCGGTTGGTCCTTCATTTTTTCGACTAACTCCTTTATCTTGTCGCCGATGGAAATATTGACGTATTTGCAGTGTGCGCGATGGTGAAGCATCCTCAATCGCATGGTGCTTTGATCCGCTGAATCCACCGTAACATGTAACCAGCCATTGCAAGGGAAGCGGTCCATCTTCATGCGCGCGCGCCGCTTACGCTCATCATCTATCAGTCGTGTCTTCGTAATCTCCTTTTCGTTCTGGGCGCAAAAGTAGCTGTAAGTGGCCACGGTACTGGATCCAGCACTGCTCTTCTTGTTTTTATACCTGCAAATCGGTTTTAGGTGGGGAAACACCGTTATAAACAAGACTCACACGAAACGGTACCCAGTAGCGTCCCACACGGGAGCTGCCACTTGCTTGGCTATCTCTGCACCTGGTTCGATGTCTTCGAATGCCTCGCTCGCACTCGGCCCATTCATTTGGAGGATAGCATCCAGTTCAAGTGCTTTATCTTGGTGTTCGGTGAGAAGGACCGACCGGGAGGACTCAATTTACTCCCCTTCCCTCGTCCTCGGCGGCCCGACCCGCCTGCGGCTCATCTGCTACCCGGGCACTGTAGTAGACGTAGTCGAGCGAATATATATTGCTGCATTTTATGAGAGCCTGAATCAGAACAAGAAATGTAGTAGCGTTTGGAAACACTAAGGATGTTCTGCAAGGCCTTATAATGGTCAGAAGGTGTTGGAAGGGCCGGCAGCCTGGGGACCATTGCCAAGTGATGTGGATCTTCTGGAAGGCTAGCTATCGCCTTCTGGCCTCGGTGACCTTTCCACCTTATAAGGCCTTGGTTAGCCTTCTATTGTTTTTCCGCTTTTGGTGATGTAGTATATACATATTTGTCTCCACGTGATATCACGTGCTCTGTTTTCGGGACGGGTGCGACTGCCCGAGACAAGCGTGCCGCACGCCTGTGTTCGAATTTACACAATACTACGGCCGACGGGGAAGTGTGTGAGAGGCTCCCTGATGGGATTCAATTATTTCATTTCACCCATGGGTGGCAGTATTATATGCACAGTACTAACTACTAGAGAGCGCCGACTCCGTCGGCAAATACCTTGCTTGGAACAGCTCAATGCGTCCATCCAGATTATTTTGCAATTATTTTGTCCGTGCTTCGATGTTTTCCGTGTTGCGGTTGGCGTTTTGCGGCTGCGGGAGTGGGACGTAAATGTGAGTCCGACTTGACAAATAATTGAAGCCTGGGCCAAGTCTAGGCTTCATCGGGGGATTTAGGATCACTGGGTGCGACGAAAAGTGCGTCAATTATGAGGGTGGAGAGACCTTGACAAGCAAGGTAATGACAAGCAAGGTAACTGATGTGATCGATAGGCAAACAAATGAGCTAGAACACCACAGAACAATGCTATATAAAGAGATCGAGACTTCCCACGAGTAGTTTCAAACTTTCAATGGCGAGCTCGAACCACCTACCAACTAATTCCAACACGAGGCTCCTCCGCTTTCAACCCTATTATTTTACATGCACTTTTAGAGTCAGTCGGAGGACTCAAAATTCGCACAGGAGGTTCAAACACCGAACTGGAATAACTCGGGTGAAATAGCTGGCATCTGCTTCACCCCCACCTTCATAATTTGGAGTTCCTTCGAATTACATTTGATCGATGATCCAAAACATCCGCACACGGATGATAGAATCCACCTGCATCTATCCTATAATCGTGATGACCGCCCCCGTCCAAATCACTCGCACGCGAATTCGGACACCCGGCTGGGTCGCCCCGGGTGGTCCAGAACACTACGCCAGAAAGGGTACATTGCACACGGAAAAGCGACAATCAACGTACTGTTGTTGGGGGCAACGTCCGCTGCTGACCTAGAGGGACGCTGTCAGTATCAAGGTCACCTGTGGCATAGTTACAAGGTTCTACCTCAACGGTAACCACTTTTGGTTGGAGCGTCTCAGGGACGGGTATGCCTTGAGCAGTGGCGAAGCCCAAAGTCAAGGAGAGTGACAATTGGATGATTGTTGCATGGGAGGCGGGTACAATAGTAGAGTGTAAATATACGCGGGGTTTAAGTATACACCTCGATGTTCTCACGATAACTCCCGGATGGCGGTGGCATGCATCGAGGGCCGCGCATCAGAGAATTGGGATACTTGGCAACAGCTCGAGCAGCAGCAAAGCCCAAACTCAAGGAGAGTAACAGTTGGATGATTTGTTGCATGGGAGGGGGGTACAATGGTAGAGAGTAAATATGTACGGAATTTAATTATACAACTCGGCGTTCTCACGATAACTCCCGGATGGCGGTGGCGTGTCGAGGGCTGCGCAGCAGAGAATTGGGATACTTGGCAGAAACTCCGAGTTGCTGTACACAAAAATATAAAGCTTCTCCCGGTCAAACGGTGATTAGGATAAGATTGTCAAGGGGTGGGGTACATTTATTGGGATACTGCGTTGTCTGCCGAAGAGGGTATACGACTGGCGAGCCTCACGGAGCTCCTGTCCTAGGACACCTTTTGTCCTGCAGGTCCAAGTGAGAGAAAAGAAGTAATATCAGGGGCCTTCAGAGAGCATTGAGAGGCAGGTCCAAAGGACCTGCTCCAGAGACTCGAAATTGGAATACTTGGCAGGAACCCGAGGTACCGGTGAGGAGGGCTTGATGGCCGGTAGCTATATGTAGCACTGCGACCAGAAAAGAGGGAGGCTTCTCCCGGTCAAATGGTGAGTGCCCATAGCAACACCGGAATTGTGGGGGCCTATTGAGTTCTTTCTTATCCCTCCACCCCGCGGGATAAACTGCAGATAGCATCGAACACAACTTGAGTAGTGGCTACAGGAGCTCATGCTTTGCGAGTAGAAGCCATTATTTGTCGTAATCGGGACTAGGCGCCTGAACAGCTGATGTCAATATGAACACAGACAGTGGAGTTGATAATGCAGGTATCATCGTGCAAGTCCAGCACTGATCAACTCCTTCCGACAGAATGATGTTGATCAGTTCAATTTTGTATCAAGGGGGCACGAAGTGATTGTCTATCATACCATGGGAAGGTGATTTTGAACTTGATGGGGAAGATGAGTAGCACTGCATATAAATTGGGATCCTAAGGTCTGGATTCGTCCCCCACCCCATCCTCAAGATGCCCCGCGAACCCGCCATTAGCGATATCCAGCTTAACAGCATAGTAGCCTGCTTGAACACCATTCTCCCACTCTTGAACAACCTGCACGATGGCTTTGGAACTCCCTTCATGCAGGCCATTTCAAACACAACCCTCAACCTGCTTTCTGCAGTGCAGGTAACAGCAGAGAGTACCTCCCACATACTCCCACACTGACTTGGCCTTTCAGAATGTGAAAAACAACAAGGACAAATGTGTCCATCTCATGAAGGACATACATGGAATTCTGTTTGCTATTGCCAAGCTTCATATGCAGTCTGAGCCACAGGGGTCCCTTCCACCTGCAACTCTGGATCACATTGGAAAGTTCACAAAGTAAGTTTGCAAATGCTCCGACTGCTCTTAAATTTAACATGGATGAGCACTCTGCACAAGATACATACATTTGTAGAAGGCCAGCAAGAGAAGAGCAGATTCAAACACTTCCTTCATCAAAGTGAGATGAGAATACTTTTCAAGGAGTGTCGGGCAGGACTTCAGCAGGCTTTGGAATTATTCAAGGTATGATTATACATCAATGTTCAATTGAGTACATGTGAATCCCTAAGATAGATTGAGACCGGTGCCGAAATTTTGGCAGATGCCCTCAAAATGCAAGAAAAGACAGAGAAGCTCCATGAAGAACTCCTCGACTTGATTTCGAACATGACAGATGGAAATTCAGAGCGGTCATCGGCTGTATGTCAATAATCTATGTCCCAGGGAACTGAACTAATTATCGAACAATCAGATGTACCAGAGTTTCACTGGCTCACAAAATAGGTACCAGAGTCCCTTGAAGCTCTGTCATGTGACCTGATCATGCTTGAAAGTTCGATTTCTTTTGGGTTATTGCCAACGAAACCAAAGATATTCCATGGACGGGAATCAGAACTCCATGAAATCCTTGAAAGTTTTGGCAATAAAGAAGGGCCCAGAGTTGCAATTTTGGGGACCGGTGGAATCGGAAAAACAAGCCTTGCCAAAGCTGCACTCCATCACCCAGGTCTCAGTGCAAACTATGAAGCCAAGTTGTTTGTGGCCTGTGACTCAGCTTCCACCAGCATTGAACTGGCAGCACTGGTTGGATCCAATATAGGGTTAAAGCCAGGCAGAGACCTCACCCAGCCTGTTGTCCAACATTTTGTCCATGGACCACCATGTCTCTTGGTCTTGGATAATCTGGAGACATCATGGGAACCATTTGAATCACGTGGTGGGGTTGAAGAATTTTTATCCCTCCTTTCTGAGGTGTCACATCTCGCACTGATTGTAAGCATGACCCTGGAGTAAATCTCACTTGTGCTAATTTTTCCCAGATCACAATGCGAGGTGCAGAGAGGCCATCCAAGGTCCACTGGACTCACCCATTTTTACCACCATTGAAGCCTCTGGTTGATCATGCAGCTCGGCAGACCTTCATTGATATCACAGATAATGAGCATGATAATGAGGAAGTCACCCAACTTCTTGAGCTTACAGATAATATGCCATTGGCAGTGACTCTCCTGGCTAGTCTGGTGGACTATGAAGGCTGTTCTAGTGTCCTGGCCCGGTGGAAGACAGAGAACACATGCATGCTTTCCAAAGGTCACGACAAAAGTTCAAACTTGAATTCATCAATTGCCATTTCGCTTTCCTGTCCGCGGATGACATCTGGAGCCAAAGACCTATTGAGCCTTCTCTCCATCCTTCCAGATGGCCTATCAAATGTTGAGCTTCTCCAGAGTGGCCTCCCTGTCCCTGATATCCTCACATGCAAAGCTGTCTTACTTCAAACATCTCTTGCCTACACAGACAGCAAGCGCCTGAAGGTCCTTGTCCCTATCCGGGAGTACATACAGCATATACACCCACCATCACCATCACTGGTCCAGCCTCTTCGAAAGCACTTTCATTCACTCCTTGATCTGCATCGAACCTATTTTGGAGTACAGATGAATGGAATGGCTGATCAGATAAATTCTAACCTTCATAACATCCACTATATCCTGCTACCTTGTCTGCATCCAGAAAACCCAGAACTGAGGGAAAACATTTATTGCATCCTCCATTTCAACACTTTCAGCCGGGTTGCTGCTCATGGGCGGTCTGTATTGATGGACCAAATCCCACCCCTGTTGCCTCAGTTGGCTGATCCCAGGCTGGAGACCAATTTCATCATTGAAGTGCTCCTTACAGCACATTATTATCCAATTCCGAATCCAGAACTGCTCATTGACCAAGCTGTACATCACTTGGCAAATTTAAATGATCCATCTCTTGCATGTGAGTGTCAGATATTGATTTCTCAGTGATAATGCTGATGACATTCTCTTGGAAGCTAAGTTGTATTGTGTGGCTGGAGGGTATTATAACACCCAGAAAGATTATCAAGCTGTGGGCCTGCAATTTCTTGACAAAGCCCTTATGTTGGCAAGGGACTGTGGGAGTGTTGAGGCACAGGCTCACACATTGAATGCACTAGCTCAAACAAAGTGTCACATTGGTGATTATGCCGGGGCCCAAAGACATGCTCGTGAAGCAGAAGCGAAGTCACAGATGTGCGGAAACGTATATACAGAAGTACTGACACTGTATACTCAAGCAATGTGTTGGTCATATCTGGGCAACAGTAAAGCTGCTCTTGCATTATGGCAGAGAGGAAGACAGCTCCTGCAGTTGGGTGGCATGAGCGGTGGGAGTCTGGATCATCAGATTATAGTCAATCAGGCCGATGTCCATTCTCAAAAATCAGAATATGCTGAAGCTCGTGGTGTCTTCACAACAATTGCCAATGACACTTCACCCAACAAAGATCCGTTCAGTCATGCATTCAGCATTATTAATATTGCCCAGATTGATTTGATGACTGGAAAACCGGAACCCGTCGTGCAATGCAACATCGAAAAAGCAACGGAAATATTTAATGCCATGTATTTCCCTTTAGGCATCGATTGGTGCAGAATAGTGTTGGCAGATCTGAAGCTCCGCGAAAGGGACATTTCCCATGCGAAAGCACTATTCCAGGCCGGCCTGAATTCCCAATGGGGGAAACATGCTGGAATTGTGGCTTACACCATGGCAAGACTTGCCGATGTGAGCTACTGGCCCTCTGCTGAAATCAAGTGGTCATCCAGTTGGCAAGTGGTATATCTGGCCCATTCAAAAAAAACGCAGCACAAGGTCGATCTGTACAAGGCATTTCAATTTCTAGGAGATGGATTCATGCTGCAGGGGGATAAAGACACAGCACAGAGTCTTTTTGAATTAGCCCTAGAGGCATTCACAGAGATGGATATTCATCGCAGTCGAGCGGACTGCATGCTCCGTCTCGGAGATATTGCAAAGCAGAGTGGGGATCTCGTCAAGGCAGTCGGACTCTGGAAAGATGCTCGCCCCCTGTTTGAACGGTCATCACAAGCAAAGGAGGTTGCCAAAATTGACACCAGACTTGCTGCCATTGACGCGGATCTTCTGCGGCAGCACGAGGAATCATTGCAATATCTCCGTATGCTGGATGCACCAACAACATCATTGCACGCTGGGATTGACCAGTTCAATATCGAAGTGATGGAGGACAGGGAGTTTACCAATAAACAAACGCACGGTCTCTCCCTATAGCTTTCAGTCCTCAGCTCTTCGTAGTACACCACCACTTTTATTTATTTTGTAGTTTGATAATTCTCTTAGTATACCACATTTGTAGGAGACTGCCTGGATGCCCCTGTATCAATGCTATTTACTTATTTATTTCCCGGAAGGGCAATATAAACGCTAAATTGGCCCACAGGATGCTTGAGCTCACTTCGCATCATCGAGGAATGTGCGCATCGCGGGACTGTACTTAGTGCTCACCGGGTTTTTTCGAGTCCGAACACCTCCGTAAGTATCTATATAAGAATCCAACGTTGTTTGAGTCTAACCACATAATTTGATTGGCTACTGGATCATTTGGCTCAGACACACTGCTCCTTGCCTGGCAAAAGACAACAATCAGGTGTTCATCTTGCTGCAAACAGGCGAGGCTTATGGAGGGAGAACGCTGTAAGGAAAGGCGAGGTGGCGGACGGTCGCATCTGTATCTCTTTACTAGGAGGTCTGACAGTGAGATTGAAACCCCTGTTCGACTCGGGGTTCTGGTCATGACAGGGAAGCAAGTTTTTTTCTGTGTGCGAGGTAGGGCTACGCAGATAAACCGGTAAGCAGCTCGAGGCACTCGGATGTAAGGACACAAATTGTAATTGATGGATGGACAGTCTACCATTGACCCAAAGATAATCGGTCAAGAGGAGGACCTCGGCGTCGGCGCCGACCATGTCCCTGCGCTGCTTCCGATTCGTTCCTCATCGCACGGGCAGAAAGAGCTGCATGAACATGAAATAGACCTCGTAGCGTAGGACCTCGCACCTGCCTGCAGTGGGGGTCCAGCCCAAGCTTATGCAGGAACCGTCGGTTCGAATCCAGGCTAGGTCATGGGGGAGGGGTTTGTACTGTTCTTCTCAGGAACTTGCATGGGGATCCTCTGCACACCGAGCCGAGATCAATATTTGGACACCGACCAACCAAGTGAAACCCGTCGCATTGAATCGGCCATCCCAGGCGTACAGAGCAAGCTGTACATGCGCGTACAGAAAGAGCCGGACATACAAGAGGTAATTTTAGTAGGGCGCAGACCTAGTGGCAACAGGAAGCTCCCTCGCTCGTTTATAACTCGGTGTATACGAATAAGGGGGGGGGGAGCTCCTGGTTCGACTCCAGGCTCGGTCATCCCGCAAGTCGGACCCTTTTTTTTTTCAGAATTTTGCACATTAGAACAAGATTGGAACTCCGGGTAGGGTGGGGAGCGCAGACAAAGACCAGACATGCAGTTGGACACACGCTAAAACAGTGCGTCAAAGTGCGCAGAAATTTAATAACATGTACAAGAGACTCACACCGGCGCACGGAAGCTCTTGGTTTTACCTCCGCTTGCCCTGACAAAAAAGTGGTGGTGGGCATGGAAAAAAGACCTTGTAGCGAACGGCATCGCACCCTCAATTGCTTAGAATCCCGTATATATATTTAAAGAGGAGGCTGAGTGCTCATTCAAATCTAGACGAGATCATGCACCATAAATCTATATGAAGTTTGCTTAAGCAATGACCGTACCAACGTGAATCAGCGTTCGAGCAGTGTTCTGATTAACAGTGACTTAACGCGTTCACCCGCAGTTTCTGAGTTTTAACAAGACGGTTGAACTGGTTCAAACCGGCAGCACGGTGGAAAAAGGGCCCTGCCTGGGTCGAACCCAAGCCCTCCAGCCAACAAACATAAAGACCAGACATGACAATTAACCATTCTCCAAAGTTATACACGTGGTTTGGATCTTCCGAGGGACTATGTGCACCCCGCTGTCTTCAGTCTTGCTCAGAGTTTCGATCCACGGCATACTACGTCGAGTTCCCCGACATTCCGGACCCATCCTAAGAACTGTACCAACTGATCAGCCATTTTCTCATTTGATCCCCCATTGCCTTGACCTCGGAAATTCAATATTGCAGTCCCTTTTGTGTTCCCTTCACATGTGCTGGCTTTCCCTTCCATCGCCTTGTCTTCCAGGTGTGAGGCTCCATGATTTACTCCCAGGATCTTGTTCACTATTTCACAGCCTACCTGGGCCACTTCACTTGCCGCATTTACCATCCCTCCGATATTTACACATCCACAAATGACTACCTAGTCCTCCTCGCTGACAGATTGAAGATATATTGGTGAACCGCACTTCGACCCGTGCCTGCGATGCAATCTGTAGCTGCAAGACCATATTTTACGGGATTGGTGTCTACACAGCAATGGAATTGTTTTCATGGCGGGTGAGTTACATTTTGTGTCCAATTATACTCGTAATCTCACTTCTCGATGTTTGCAAGGCCTCTCCCCATTTCTCACTTTGTATTCAGTATTCAGTATTCCGTCCCGTGCTGCCCGCTTCGTGACTGCTTTCTATTCCTACATCGATTGGAGTGAACAAGACGTCTAGTGAGTCTGCTCAGATATACTTTTGACAACCACCCCTCAACGCCAGTATGCTTCAGGTCCCTCCTTCAGCCTTGTATTCATGATGGGGTTTTGGCACCAACTGACCAGCGCCTCCGTTACGCGGACTGGCTGTATGTGTGGGCCAAGGAGCGCACATCAATGCCGCTTCGCATTGCAACCCTAGTAGATGAGTACCATATGAGGCCAGTTGCATTTCGTCTTATATCCCAGTCTCACATCAGTTGAAGCAGAAGCTCGATGCGCTCTCAGCCTTGGATACCAGTTGGGGCTGTGACTTCCAAGTCAACCTGTACGACGTTTTTGAGCCGATCTTTCTGGCTGCTGGGCTGCAAGTTGACATCCGACGCCTGAACATGGGCAGGGAGGGGACCAACAATCTGGAATTTGCACGGGGATTTAACCCCCTTGTTGCAGGGTGACTGCGAGCATCCAGTGCACTACTTTACCAAGTTCAACCACAGACAGTGAAATATTAAACCAATGACACACCGCTTGATGCCACGAACCCAGCCCGCCTCGAGTCTGAATCCCCTTGCTCTGCACAGGGCCAGTGAGATTATGACCCTGGTGGTGGTGTGGGAGGTGGTGGGCGGCGTCCGGGCGAGGGCTGAACTCCAATGCAATGTCCCCGATGATTTGGTTCACCTCACGGCGGTTGCTGGTTTTCGTGCCGTGGAGGTGCAAGGATCCGGTGATCGGATAGTCAATAGCATGCTGTGCCAGCATTTTCAGGCGTCTGGGCGTCAAAGCTGTGGGGGGCAATGGAGAAACCCGAGGAATGCGAGTGCCAGTGCGAAGAAGAGTAAGATTGGATAAGGCAGTTGAGCGAGTGCGAGCGCTTTGAGAGGTTGAACGAGTCGAACGAATGACTGGCTTTTTTTTTTGGGCAATGAATGGGTGTTTAATTACCCGCATTTTATACACTCAATGACGTGCAGGGCAAAGTGTAAGTGATTTTCTGCTTGGTCAGGTTCCTGGCCGTCTGCAGGGTCGCGACGTTGCCGACGCATGATGCAAGCGATTTACTTGTTTTCCCTTTTTTTTTCCCTCCTCTTTGCCCGGCGTACCTGGCCGTGTGCGGGTCGACTTTCAGCCAAAATGCTTGTTCCTGGTGTGCAGGGTCGATTGTACATGTTCCTGGCCGTCTAAAGAGTCTCGGCGTTGCCAGCACATGATGCCAGCGATTCACTTGGTTTTCTTCCCTCTTTCCTCGGCGTTCCTGGCCGTGTGCGGGTCGACTTTCAGCCAGAGTGCGACCATACTCCGTGAAACACAACAATGAAACGCACTAGTACAGTTCCTGGGTAGCACCCAGGAACCTTGCATTCGGTTTCCACATGATTATGGTCCAGCAATTGCCACCGCATCTTAGCCGACAGATTCTGTGATGGGTCAGCCAAGAAAATTCACACAGTTCAAATGCTGACAAATTCGCTTTACACTATCTGCTCCGGCCGCCTTTGCATGAAAATGAGATACTAAGAGTTGGGAGAGATATTGCTGGTATCTCATACGTGTAGAAGAGCCTGTACCCGATAAAATTCAAGAAATATATGCACACACAGCAGGGCCAGTCAATCTTCACACCAGATTGCCAAGCTTGCGGGCCCAGAGACAACGTGGCATGGAACGGTAATTATGCCCCTGCACATATCTGATTGATATGTTCCTGGTTGCTCGACTTGGCTGATCCCAGATCCAGAGATTGTTGAAACATTTTAGAACCCTGTGCTTCTGCTCTTGCTTTTTATCTTCTTCTCTCCACCCACCGCTCGTCTTTTGTTGCTCACATCATGGGGAGGGGTCAATTTAACACCGAACAGAGGAGCCATCTCAACACCCACATCCCTGAATTCATCGCAAAACTGGATGCAGGTGTCCAGGGGCTCGAACTTACCCGATGGAAACAAGCTACAGCGACCAAAGCACTGGCCTCTCCAGCATTTGCAGACCGACATGTCGAACATTACATGGAATGCGTGGTTTGGTGTATGTGTTACCTGCCTAATATTTGCACTGCTATCCGGTCTCATGGGATTCCAGATGATCGTGAGGAAGTTTACGAATTATTTCAATCAGATATACAAGAAGTCGCACCTGGAATCATTGCCATCCACAGTCGTCAAGGGCAACCCTCTCCTGAAGTTTTCATCGGTACTCAGTGGCCGCCAGCTTTATGCACGAGACATACATGACAAGATTGTCGCACTTGCAAAGCAGCGTGTCCTCGACACAGGCGTAAATGATCGAGGCAACTGCGTGCCAGGGTGTTCTGAAGGAGATCTGGGATGGCCGCACTGTGGAGGAGAAATCTGAATGGGTGGCCAAAGCTGAGGACGAATGCGGAGACGTTGCAGTGCATGTGTTCAGGTTTTCTACGTGGCAACTCCCTGCTCACTAAACGGTTCTTGAGAAACCAGCAGGAGTTTGCTGACAATATTCATCTGGCAATGCGAGGCTTGTGTCAAGGCGGACTGCTTGGTGATGCAGAGATGTTGCTTTTTTATGTGTTCCGAGATGAGGCAAATGGAGACTTGCTCGCTGGCACGTCCGCATTCTTTTGTCTGAGAGACTGAGCCTATACTGAAACATCGAGCAGTGTGCATGGACATTCTAACATAACAAGACTAATTTTGGCGGGGATGAATTAAAACAAACATACGAGGTGCCTTGGTCGGATTTCGCAGAAAGTGTGATCCTCGTGTGTCCTTTACCCTGCTATGGTTCCATTCAATTGTGGTGCTGAAACTGTCATTTCTTCAGGCCCACTGGTTTTGCAGTCAACAGCAATTACTGTCAGTGCGGATGGGAATGTTATTTTCCCACCTGTCGACCTGGAGACAATGGCGGTAGCTCATGTCTGGCTCCTCCTGCGATATTTTCAGCATTGCTGGAGTAAGGAAATGCTTGGGAGATGTATGACCATACTAATAAATCGGTAGTTCACAGTGGTTCGGGCCAGCTTGACGAGGATAAATGTCTTCCCATGCCATGTGCTGAGATCATTTCTGAACCGTCCAAGTTCTATGACACTCAACAATTCCGGTTCCCCATCACCTTGAAAGATCCTCAATCATTGAATACAGTTGAAACACTTATGTTGGGCCAGTTCTTCAACTCAGCAGACAACTCGGCCCCCTCTCATTTTCTCAAGAGAGAATCTGTTCCTACTTCCACGTGCCCATCACAATCTATGTCTCCACCGAAATCTTCCTCGTTCACTGTGATGCCTCTGCGCTCGCCGTCACCTGTCCTCCCAGCACACTCACCAACCCCTCCTCCACCACCTGCATCCTACTCTAGACAAACGAAAGACTCAGACAAGCCTCGAAAGCGGTCCAGGTGAGACACACAATTTCACAGATTCCAATACCTGATGTCAGGATTTAGAGATATCCCCAATGAATGGGAAGAAGGCCAGAATTCCGGCAAGAAGAAGACATGGTAATTCTTCTTGTCAGTTTCCAAGTTCCGTCTGACCTATTCTCTTCAGCAGAAGAGCACCAGTCACAGTGCTCGCCAGTTCCAGCTCAGCCATGCGTAGGTCCTCCAGGAGGACTGCAGCGGATGATACATCTGGGGCATCTACTTCCGCCGGCCCTGCAGGCAAGAAGTCTAAGAAACCAAGATTCAAGTGCGTTTTCACCTTCAGAAAAGTTTCAAATCTCATTTGTTTTAGGGGCTATATTTTTGTAAGTGAGAGCGAATATGAAGATGCTTGACGGGTGCACGATCCGTGACTCAAGACTGAATTTACTGGATATCTGTTTGTTCGTTGGTTTTTTGGTTGCAATATCTCATCATTCTTGAGCTCTTGTAACCTGTGTGGGATATACTTTCAGTGAGATGGCAAACTTTCACAATTGAGGTCCTCGCCGACATCATCGTGAAAGCTAAACCCAGTGGGTCCCTGATCTGCCCCTTTGATAGGTGGTTATTGACAGGTGGGGTTGCTGCGGACCGGTGATTAAATTCCTGCGATTTCAAACACTGATTTTGCATTTACAGGCGAGCTCATTATTCAAGTATCCGACCGTCTCCAGGAACGGTGATTGAACGGCCGATTGTCTGAAGTTCAGGCACTGATTTCAAGGTCATAGAGGAGCTCAGTACTACAAGGCCATCCCCAGGAACGGTGATCAAATTCGTGATTGACTGAAGTTCAAGCACTAATCTAATGTTCACAGACAAGCTCATTATTGAAGTATCCGGCCATCTCCTCGAACAGTGATTACATTATCAGAAGTTCAAAGCCTGATTCGAAGCTCACAGGCAAGCATTCAACTGTCTGGCCATCTTTAGTCTGGTTATCTCTGGGAACAGTGATTCAAACTCCGGATTAAACACCGTTCGAGCACTGATTCCTTGTTCATAGACAAGCTTCATTTTGAAGTATCCAGCCATCTCCAATTCTTCATTCAAGGGTCTGGTGTCTCCGGGAAAGTGCTTCAAACTCCTGATTAAACTGAAGGTTGAGCACTGATTCTGTATTCACATATTTAGCCATCTCAAGACCGATGATTCAAACTCCCGATCGAACGACAGTTCAAACACGGATTTAAAGGCCGTGGGGAGACAAGCTAATATTACACCACATGTATTGTGTACCTACCTGTTTAAGCAAATCAGTGTTTGAGTCGTGATTCACGTTTAGACGGTCATTGCTTAAGCAAACTTCCTATAGTTACTGATGCACCGGTCCTGATTGCGACCATTCATTAATTTTAATTTATCCTAGCCAACCCGTGCCTGTCCTGCGATGGATAGGATACAGTTCGGAACAACACGCGTACTACCCGAGGGATACATGTACTCGTTCCCTTCCCTGGATCAGAGCCTAGGGAATCCCGGATCTCATTACGGAGCGAGAGATCAGGTAATTCTCCAGTCAAGTCATGATTTACGCAGCGGGAGATCAAGTCAAGGGATAAACCGGATAATTTTAAATTTACCTCCGTTAGACTCGGAATTTAACGGACCGAGCAGGCCGCGGCCGGTACCTTAGCCTTGGCGGTGATCAACGCGTAGCTGTCCGCCTCGGACCTGGCCATGGTCGTGGATTTCTGGCACCCTACCTCCTTCCTTCGCCTGATTGACTACATGCATTTAATGCGGTCCAGTTTCAGCTCCGTTACGTACATCAGGTGAGACCATCCGTCTGTTGGACCATTGACCAAGTTATTGATTGTGAGGGCAAGTAAATTAGGAGACACGGAACCGCAGGGAGATCGTGTGCTAGGATTCGCGATTCGATCGACTGGGTGGATTTGGCTTCTGCGGGTCCTGCATCCCAAATATACCGCTCAAGCGCGAGCCAAGGAAGACACTGTGGCGGGCAACACCCAGTGTGATGGTCATGAGCAGCGCCCTGCGTGGTGGCAAGTCTCAGCCTCCCACACTGGGGGCAAGGTCCCACACATGTGGTTTCCACATGCTTTAAATGCATGTGGTCCACAGGCAGTCTGCCAGTTTTTAAAGCAGACAAAGTCTCTTTCACAGACAAAGGGTAGGCAAAGGGCAGGCAAATTTTTTGGGGGGGTGGCAGGAAATTTTGCCTGCCCTTTGCCTGCCCTTTGTCTGCTTTTAAAAACTGGCAGACCACCTGTGGACCACATGCATAAAAGTCAGTTCATTTGAACATACTTGGACCATGCTAGACATCATTTATCGCAAAAACAGCCTGGAATCCCATATCATTCAATATAAGGTAATTTTACAAGTTTCTTTCTATCACTAATTGCGCGTGAATTAGGCCAGCCAACCTAGCTAGGTTTCATCTGAATCTGTCAAGAACTGACCGAGTTGGGAGGGAATTCTTTGAAAATGTCTAAAACACAAAAAAAAATTGGTTGCGCCTTCGGTACTGCCAATAGCTGTAATTTTCCTCTCACCCGAACAAAAAAGGGGTGCTGGACATAGAAAAAAAGACTTTGGAGCAAGAGGAAGCACACCCGCACTCAGTAATATTGAAGTACCCAAAGCATACGGCGGGTACATACTGTAACTCCTAGTTCGAAATCAGGCTAGGTCATGCATATACTGGTCCTGACTGTACTATTCCCTGGCCATTTATTGTACTTTCCCCCCGGCCATTTGATCATTAATTTATCCCGGCCAAGCCCTGCCTCTCCATGCGTGCGATGGCATGAGGAGGGCAATGCCCAGTGATACTCGTTCCCCTCTGTGGACCACGTGAGTATAATATAACCCCCCCCCCCCCCCACCTGGATCCTATTCCGGACAATTCCAATTCGCATCTCATTATGCAGCGGGAGATCAAGTGATTTACCCAGCGGGAAACTGAAGTGATTTAGTGGGAGATCGATTGCAAGTCAAGCGATAATCGGATAATTTGGAAATCACCCCCATTCGACTCAGAATTCGCGGCGGGTGAGGGACGACAATTGAATGATGTTCACTATCCGTTCCGTGGCACCAGGCCAGGCACGTCAGACCATCCGTCCGTTTCGCCATTGACAAGTCTATGAATTGGGAGGGTAAGTAAGTTATTGAAGGGTAAGTGACCGCTACCGAGGGGAGAACCGCGGTGAGATCGGTTAATGGGCACTGAGAGTCGAGATTATGAATCGACTGAGTTGGTTAAAAGTTGGGCGTCTGCGGTTCCTGCATCCTGAGCGCATCTGCAGTCCCTACATAGCGAATATCTGGGGACTGCATCCGGAATATACCGTTGAAACGCGAGCCCCAAAAAACCCTATACACTACAGTTGCCTCTGTCCTACCCATACCTGTCATAACCCATACTCTGTGGTACCCCATAGTTTTTTGGTGTAACCAAGGTGGTTACCAATTACAACCCATAACTCTCTAGTCCCCCATAACCCATACCTTTCTGGAGGTCCATAACCCATAATTTAACCCTATCTCATTTGATTTTTATCATTATTTCTGGAGAATTTCTACCTGCATGGCCTATACCTCCTCTTAGTTTTGTGAAATTCTCAGTGAACATCTTTCTGCACTCAAAAATGGTTACAAAAGACCACCAAGCTCACTTGATTTCATGTCTCAGCACAAAATAGACTCTGATTGTTTTGGGGCTTCACCATTGAGCTCCAACCATGCTGTGCCTGATATGGTGCCTTTCAGCAAGGAAAATCTGTATATTCACCATGTGGGAAAACCGTGGTCCCATAGCTGACAAGAGAGAACTTCCTCAGTACCGGTGACTCATGAGAAGCTGTTTTTGAGTAAAAACTGTGGGCTTCGACATGGAAGATGTGAGGAATACTCGAAGCATTTGATCCATCCTTAAATTCAGGATCCCTTCACTGTCTGTGTGTAGATATTTTCTGTGATTTTTAATGATTTTTGTGCATTTTATTTATAGACCTCTGCTGGAACCCATACTCTGCAGTAACCCATACTTTTTCTTGTGAGGGGTATGGATTAAGACAGAGGCGACTGTATAACCAGTGCGGCGGTCATGGATACATGTGCGAGCCCGCGGGCGTACATACTGCATGTGCACGAGAACGACAGGGAAGGCGCCGCGGATAAGATGAATAGCGTCGTGCTCAAATGTGTCAGTCGATTCTGCACAGCACATGGATTGAATGGAGGGAGCACGTACATCGGACCGCCAGGTTCATGTGTCGCTCCACAAAAGGCGATCCCCTGCCCTCTCGCCTTCGCGTCGCCTTCCGAATTCGTCGGAGGAGGTTGCGCGCGAGGGTAATCACAACACCGTTCGCCGGCGGGGTGGAAAAAACGAGGAGTGAGCGTCAGACACCCGGTGAATCGAGAGAAGAAACGGATGTGCGCATCTCCGCCACAGCCATCTGGCGCACCTCCTCCTCGGGCGCCTCCTCTCTGCACATCGGCGAGTCCGCGGAATCGGACGCGGAGCCCAACTCGCCGAACCACTCGCTCGCGCTCGCCGTCGACGCCTGCTTGTCCCTTGCGCCATATGCATTGGCATTCGCATACGCATACGCGCAGCGCTCACCGCTTTGCGCAGACATGCAGCGCTCGGGGAGCTCTGGGCGGCGGCGGGAAGAGGAACGCGAGCCGGCCGGGGACGAGTACCGGCTGTGTCTGGGGCTCGCGGCGTAGAGACTCGCACGCACGGGCGTCATCATCAATGACGGGCGGGCGGCGGCTCGTGCGCGGTGTCAGCGCACCATCATGCCCGGGCGTCAGCGAGTCCGGTGTTGAAGCGAGAGAAGCGGAATGAGAAGGGGGGACGGAAGGGGCACGCTGCATGATGGACGGCGTGCGCACGCGACGTCGACCATCTTCCTACCCTCACCGCGTTAGGTGGTGAAGAAGACGTGGGAGGTGAGGCGGAGTGGACGCACCCTCCTGGGCGCCCACGATCGTGCCCAGGTGCTCGTTCAGCTTCTGCGTGTCCACCGGGGGCCCCCGCGGTATGGCTGCGATCGATCAGTGCATCGCGAGGGGGGGGGGACGCACGAGGGCAGCAGAGCGGCACCGGCCGCGGAGATAAGGCGAGCGGTCTCATTCGGTATCTCTTCAAGTCAATGCCCATTTGCGACTCGCGAGACGACAAGCGAGATGGGAGACCCGCGTCCGCGGGGCGCAGGCACGAGCAGCACGGGGACAGCAGAGCATTCGGGGCCCGGGGGGGCGCATACAACGGAGGCGGTAAGAGGAGGAGGATAACGGAGGAAGCAAATGAGAGCGAGTCACTGGCAGGCCTGCGTGATCAGCCCGATCGTCCGCGGCCGGGATTTGCCGGGATCACGATTCGTTCGAAATGTTGAATTTTGAAATCCAGCGGGCCCTCTGCGCGAGTCTTTCCTATCGAAGAGTTCGAAACAAAAAAAGTCTGCATTCAAACCTCGTGTACGTAATTCTCTAGCCGAACCGATCTCGATATGGCTAATCCGTCGACTTGTCAAAGGATCAGCAGAGGCACCATTTAATTTCTTGCTTGATCGGGCATCAGGAATCGAACAGGCCGTGATTACGCAGACTTTGAACAGCGTAAAAAGTCCGAACACGAGCAAGCTACGCCTGTGTGCCTTACCAGAGATGGGGTGGCCGACGGGGAGAGGGAGGAGACGCCCGCAGGAGGGGGAGGTGCACCTCTCTGTTTCTTTGCTGGATAGACGGGTAATCTGACCCTGAGAGCTTCCTCTTATTTGAACGCCGTAGGTCAAGACTCCCGTGCGCGCGCGGCAGCGGTTCCGATTGCCAGCGCAGCCGGGGCTGAGGGCGAGAGTGCGAAGGCAAAAAGGCAGGTGATCGTGTTCTCGTGGAGTGATTGGTATGTCTGTGCTCCCTTTAACCAATCCTTGTGCCCGGAAGTGACTGACAACTTTCTTCAGCAAAACACTCGGCTCCCTATGAAAATTCGGGCACACGCCCTCTCTGTATCTTCTTACGCTCTATATCTTGGGGCGCGCTCCCTCGTCCTCCCCTCCGCCTCACGACTGAGATATGTAGCCACTGCATCCTTGTATCCCCACTTATCCCGCCGCCCGTGCTCAGGGTCTCGGCGCAACTTCGCCAGAACGCACAATATTCGACAGAAAACACCAAAGCGACCTGCCCCCGGTCTCGGTTAGTAGGTAGCGGCCCCTCTCCCCTGCACAAATCCGCATATCAATCGTGCCCTCAGTTGTATGTGCCGTCGGCTGGCCGTTTCCTTGAGCTGAAATCCTTCCTGGTGATAAGCTGGCTAAGTGAACCAGCGTGAAATCTTTCAATTTTGCGCCAGTTACATGAGGTTACAAGCTGAATACAACATTAATTAATGTTTCTCCGAGAGCTAGGGATATAACATGTGCTATAGAGAGAGTTGATACGACTTGTATGACAGCCACCTTACGGGTCAGATTACAGGAGTATCTAAGTTCAATATGGCTAACAACGCGTCTAACCGTCTGATCGGATTGGGACAAATTGGCATGTTTCCTGAACAAGGGCATATAATATCATCCATTCAGAAGGATCACATGGACGGGACTATACTATGGGTTATTCTAAGACGTCGGCGGTCGAGCGGGACCATATTGATAGCCAGGGGCCAGCCCAACAATAGCCGATCCCAATCGGGCGTGATATTGTTGATGACCCAGCTCAGCTTACGCTCGGATACACATCCGAACCCTGGGCCCTTGATGAACCGGTTCAAGAGTTGTTAGGGCTATGGAGGAGCCAATCACGGAGTAGACATTGCAGCAAGGAGGGCTGCGGGTTTCGGTTTAATCAGCCGAGCCAGCACTGGTTCGCCTTGGCAACTGATGGCCCAGTGCAAGCCAAGCCAACCCTATACCCTGGCCGCATGGTTTTGCAGCCACTTATACCCTAGAATATTTATTAGAACATAAACTAACGTTCAACAGGTTTGGTTTGATACCCAAATAGTGCGGCACCCGCGGCCCACCAAGTTCCATTTATCCGTTTGTACCAAACTCATTCTTGTTTCCGTTTTGGGATTGCTCGTTTGTATAAAAGGCAGTAGTTTAGCAGTGGAATGCCAGTGAATCTACCCTTTTCCTCTACTAGTGCAAGCCTTGCTTGTACGACTAGGGAAAGTCTAGCATTCATTCAGAATACCATTGGGGAAGCTCTTAGTTTCTACAATTTGTGTTTCAGTCTCACAATATATTTGATCATCTGGCAAAGTCTGAATATCTGAATATCTGAAATCTGTATATCTGGCATCTGGCATATCTGGTTTCTGGACATTTGGCATAAGGAAATATCTGGCTTTGAGCATTTGGTACACGCACAATAGTAATATTGTTCATTGCATATTTGAGAACGTTATACGGAAACTAACCTCCTAGATCTTCACTGATCAAGCTTGGAATCATATTCCACAACCCTGTGATAAAAACCCAACTTTCCAAATCATCTAGTCTGCATATAGTGCCTGGAACGATTGAGATAGTCACATAACCAACATTAATTAAAGAACTATTTCTTTGATTGTGAATCCAAATTGCATACAGTGTTTTAACGTTGGAATCCCCGAACCCGCAGTCTGATTGTAGCGGACATAGTGGTGTTATTGGTGTTTTATAGTGGTTTATTTGAGCCATTATATTAGACCGATTTCATTAGTGTTCATATAGTCAGTGTTTCACTGGTATGATCATTTTATCACACTGTACCCTGCATTTCCGGTCCTCCATGCCCCACCGAGCCCTGTGCACCTGCAAAATATACCCCCCTTCGAATTGCCCACGCACGGAGGTGGGTCCCATGACACAACAGCTTTCGGCCTTTTCCTCCAGCAGGATGAAATCGCACTGTACCACCGGACACCCACGTGCAGTCACGTACTCCAGCCGTTGAGTATACGACACCAGCAGTTACGTCCGTTTCGTCAGAGCGTCAGCCACCCACTTAAGCTCAGCGCTCATTGGTCATTGACCTGACTTCATTATTTGCTGGACCCTGTTGGACTACCAATCCCCATGAACTCTGAAGCACCCCCGAATCCTCCCTCCCCTGTGCAAAAGCTCTGCGCTGTGCAAAGTTCTATTGACGCTGTGGTAAACAATCCATCTCGCCGACTGTGTGTCGGGGTTATGCAGCTTGGTTCATAGTACGCCCGGTGGTGGATTCGTGCTCTGCTTGTCACAGTTGTTCGATGAATCAACTATTAATCGGGCTCTGGGGCGGTACTGACTTATTGACTCATTCTACCTGTTCCGCCATGTCTTCCCCCCATTCGTCTGCTAGGCTAGGGTCTCAGTGTTGTATTACACCCATGAGTGCCATACGTCGAATCCTCACTTGCGGTCCTCGATAGTCTGAGATGCATGGCATCAGAGCGTCGCGGGGAGGCGTGGGACGCCTATATTGGGTATAGAGAGCTGACCTCGACTGTGCCTGTGTGGGATTGGTGGGTGAGACTCACCGATGGATCTGCAGAAGATGTGTAGAACAGTCACCAGTGTGAATATGCCATGTGCGACCATTCGGTGTCCTCATCTCACGCGGGTGGGAACTGGGTGCCTCCCTCCTGGTGCACTGATTCCCAGATCATCGGAAAAGTTCGAGTGTGTATCTTCGGGTTATTGCCCTCAGTCCCCGGGTTACCGCACCAGGGAAGGCCGTACTCATCTTTCTGATCCCTCCCATATCAGGGGATAAACTGCTGAGACACAATCTGAGAACTGGGTACCAGGAGCGCATTCTTTGCGAGGAGAAACTATTGCATGCTGTTATGGTGACTAGGAGCCTCAATATAAATGGGGACCACGGGGTAGATAACACTTGTATCATCGTGTAAGTCCTGCACCGATCAACTGCTTCCAACAGAATGATGGTGATCAGGAAAATCTTGTAGTCAGCGCACGCAGCATCAATGCCTTCCACCAAAATCACGTTTATCAAGGGAGCATGTAGCGACTGTATATCGCACCATGGGAAGGCAATTATGTTCTATGCGGGCGGGGGAACTTGATGAGTATGAGTGTCACTGCATATAAATCTAGATCTTACGCTCTGGATTTGTCCTCCATCCCATCCTCAAGATGCCCCGTGAACCCGCCATGAGCCATCTTAACAGCATAGTAGTCTGCTTGGCAGACACCATTATGGATATCCTGGGTTTCAGATGAATCCCTTGGTTCTTGCTACACCATCTTGTTTCAGCATAGCCTGAAACACAAGAGGCAGGCAAGACCCATGTGAATGGCCTGGATTCCATTATATTGCTCCCTATCAACCTTCGACATATTATGAACTCTGCATGACTCTTTGAAGAACTTCTGCAACTCCAGACCCGGAATTCACTGGGTAGATTAAATTCATCAGAGGCATCATAAGAGAAACAAAACCGACGTAGTCGTTGGCCATGCCATCCCGTTGAGAAAGTGGCATCAGTCAAAGGGGCTATAGGGTCGAAACCGATCAACCAGGGTGGCGGGGACAGCCTGGGCAGAGGATGTCCGTGCATCAGAGCGTCGCGGGGAGGCGTGGGACGCCTCTATTGGGTATGGAGAGCTCACCTCGACTGCCTGTGTGGGAGTGGTGGGTGAGACTCACCAACGGATCTGCAGAAGATGCGGAGAACAGCCACCAGTGCGAATACACCATGTGCGGCAATTTGGTGTCCTCCTCATCTCACGTGCGTGGGAAAAATAACCCCCCCTTCCTATCTTTGACCAATACTATCATCTTGTTTCCGAATTCCTCTGTGTGAACTAAGTAGAACCATTCGAGCATGCTGTATCGCTGCTCGTCTTGCCTTACTGCCTGAGCCCTGACTAACACATTAGCTTGGGTGATAGCTGGAAGCTGTCCTAAGTTGAGTAAGCCTGAGCGCTGCCCACGCATCATGCGCTACCGCAATTTGGCGGAACACTTTGAATTGAGATCAGGGCAAGTATTCTTTTGATAAGGATTATCGAACTGGTAATTTCGTTACTTCAACGGAAATTACGCTAACTCATAACAAAAGCTCGAGTGTGTATCTTTGGGTTATTGCCCTCGGTCCCCTGGCTACACTCGGGAGAGCTGTACTCATCTTTCTGATCTCTCCCCACATCGTGGGATAAACCGCTGATACCATAGAACATAATTCGACTGCTGGGTACCAGGAGCTGATGCTTTGCAAGGAGAAGCTATTGTTTGCCGACATCGTGAATAGGAGCCTCAATATAAACGAAGGCCATGAAGCATATAATGCAGGTATCATCATGCAAGTCCCGCGCTGATCAACTCCTTCGAGCAGAATGACGTTGATCAGGAAAATCTTGTACTGAAATCATGTTTATCAAGGGGCCACATAGTGACCGTCTATCACACCATAGACGGTGATTATCTGCCGCATACTGCGGGAGAACTTGATGAGTAAGAGTGTTGCTGCATATAAATCAGCATCCTAGGCTCTGGATCCACCCTCCATCCCATCCGGAAGATGCCCCGCGTACCCACCATTACCAATATCCATCTTAACAGCATAGTAGCCTGCTTGAACACTGTTCTCCCACTCTTGGACAACCTCCACAATGGTTTCAGAACTCCTTTCATGCAGGCCATTTCAAACACAACCCTCAACCTACTTTCTGGAGTGCAGGTAGCAGAGGAGGGTACCTCCTACATACTCCCACACTGATTTGGCCTTTCAGAATGTGAAAACAACAAGGATGACTGTTTCCATCTCATGAAGGACATACATGAAATTCTATTTGCTATTGCCAAACTTCATATGCAATCTGATCCACAGGGGTCCCTTCCACCTGCAACTCTGGATCACATTGGAAAGTTCACAAAGTAAGTTTGCCAAATGCTGTTGCTTCTCTTAAATTTAGGATGGATTAGCACCCTGCACAAAATACATACATTTGTAGAAGGCCAGCAAGAGAAGAGCAGGTTCAAACACTTCCTTCGTCAAAGCGAGATGAGAATACTCTTCAAGGAGTGTCAGGCTGGACTTCAGCAGGCTCTGGAGTTATTCAAGGTATGACGTGGATATCAATGTCCAATTGAACACATGTGAATTCCTAAAATAGATTGAGACCTGTGCTGCAATCTTGGCAGATGCTCTCAAAATGCAAGCCAAGACAGAGCAGCTACATGAGGAACTCCTTGACTTGATTTCCAGCATGACAGATGCAAGTTCAGACAGGACATCCTCTGTATGTCAATGATCTATGTCTACGGGAACAGAACTAATTAGTGAACACTCAGCTGTACCAGAGTTCCACTGGCTCACAAAATAGGTACCGGAGTTCTTTGTGGCTCTTTCATGCGACCTGATCATATTTGAAGCTCAATCTCTCTTGGGTTGTTGCCAGCGAAACCGAAGATATTCCATGGGCGGGAATCAGAACTCCATCAAATTGTACAAACTTTCAGCAATAAAGAAGCACCCAGAGTAGCAATTCTTGGGACTGGTGGAATTGGCAAAATCAGCCTCGCCAAAGCCACAATCCATCACCCAGGCATCAGTGCAAACTATGAGACCAAGTTTTTTGTTGCCTGTGATTTGGCTACCACCAGCATCGAACTCACAGCACTGGTCGGATCCAATATAGGGTTAAATCCAGCCAAGGACCTCCCCAAAGCTGCCATTGAATATTTTGCACACGGACCACCATGTCTCTTGGTGCTGGACAATCTGGAAACATCATGGGAACCAAGCGAGTCACGTGGTGGGGTTGAAGAATTTCTATCTCTCCTTTCTGAGGTGTCACATCTTGCACTGATTGTAAGCATGGCCACAGAGTAACTGTCACTTGTGCTAATTTTTCATAGATCACAATGCGAGGTGCAGAGAGGCCATCCAAGGTCCACTGGACTCATCCATTTTTACCACCATTGAAGCCTCTGACTGATCATGCAGTTTGGCAGACCTTCATTGACATCACAGATAATGACCATGATAATGAGGAGATCACCCAACTTCTTGAGCTTACGGATAATATGCCATTGGCAGTGACTCTCCTGGCTAATCTGGTGGACTATGAAGGCTGTTCTAGTGTCCTGCACCGGTGGAAGACAGAGAACACAAACATGCTTTCCGAAGGCCATGACAAAAGTTCAAACTTGAATTCATCAATTGCCATTTCACTTTCCTGTCCACGGATGACATCTGGAGCCAAGGATGTATTGAGCCTTCTCTCCATCCTTCCAGACGGTCTATCAAATGTGGAGCTTCTCCAGAGCGCCCTCCCTGTCCCTGAGATCCTCACATGCAAAGCTGTCTTACTCCAAACATCTCTTGCCTACACTGACAGCAAGCGCCTGAAGGTCCTTGTCCCTATCCGGGAGTACATGCAGCATATGCACCCACCATCACCATCACTGGTCCAGCCTCTTCGAAAGCACTTTCATTCCCTCCTTGACTTGTATCGAACCCATTTTGGAGTACAGATAAATGGAATGGCTGATCAGATAAATTCCAACCTTCATAACATCCACCACATCCTGCTATCTGGTCTGCATCCAGAAAACCCAGAACTTAGGGGAAACATTTATCACATCCTTAGTTTCAACTCTTTTAGACTGCGTGCTGCTCATAGCCATTCTGCACTCATGAACCATATCACATCCCTGCTGCCTCAGCTGGCTGATCCCAGGCTGGAGACCAATTTCATCATTGAAATGCTCCTTACAGCATTTTATTCTCCAATTCTGAATGCAGAACTGCTCATTGATCGAGCTGTACATCACTTGGCAAATTTAAATGATCCATCTCTTGCATGTGAGTGTCAGATATTGATTTCTCCGTTATGAGGCTGATGCCCTTTTCTTGGAAGCTAAGTTCTATGCTGTGGCTGGAGAGCATTATCATGGCCAGAAAGGTGATATAGCTAGGAGCCTGCAATTTTTGGACAAAGCCCTTGGGTTGGCAAGGAACTGTGGCAATGTCGAGGAAGAGACTCGTTCATTAAATAATCTAGCTCTAATGAAGCATTCTAGTGGTGATTATGCAGGTGCCCGAAGACATGCTCGTGAAGCAGAAGAGTTGTCACAGATGTGCGGAAACGTATATATGGAAGCAGTGGCACTGGATAATCAAGCAGTGTGTTGTTCATATCTGGGCAACAGTAAAGCTGCTATTGCATTGTGGCAGAGAGGAAGACAGCTCCTGCAGTTGTGTGGCATGAGCAGTGGGAGTCTGGATCACCGGATGATGGCCAATCAGGCCAATGTTCATTCTCAACAATCAGAATATGCTGAGGCTCACAGTGTCTTTACAATAATTGCCACCAACACTTCACCCAACAAAGATCCGCAGCGTCATGCTTTTAGTGTTATCAACATTGCCCACATTAATTTGATGACCGGAAAACCGGAGCCCGAGGTGGAATGCAACATCGAAAAAGCAACAGAAATATTTACTGCCATGCAAAGGACTTTGGGCATCGATTGGTGCAGAATAGTGTTAGCTGATCTGAAGCTCCGTGAAAGGGACATTTCATATGCGAAGGAACTGTTCCAGGCTGGTCTGAATTCCCAATGGGGGAAAGATGCTGAATTTGTGGCTTACACCTTAGCAAGATTTGCCGATGTGACCTGCTGGCCCTCTGCTGAAGTCAAGTCATCATCTAGTTGGCAAGTGGTATATCTGGCTCATTCAAAAAAATCACAGTCAAAGGTTGATCTGTACAAGGCATTTCAATTTCTAGGAGATGGATTCATGCTGCAGGGGGATGAAGACACAGCACATTGTCTTTTTCAAATAGCCCTAGAGGCATTCACGGAGATGGATATTCATCACAGTCGAGCGGACTGCATGCTCCGTCTCGGAGATATTGCCAAGCATAGCGGAGATCTCGTCAAGGCAGTCAGACTCTGGAAAGATGCTCGCCCCCTGTTTGAACGGTCATCGCAAGCAAAGGAGGTTGCAAAAATTGACACCAGACTTGCTGCCGTTGATGCAAATCATCTACGGCAGCATGAGAAGTCATTGCAATATGTCCGTACGCTAGATGCACCGACGACATCGTTGCACGCTGGGATTGATCAGTTGAATATTGAAGTGGTGGTGGACAGGGATCCCACCAGTGAACAAACTTAGGTTTTTTCCCTATAACTTTCAGTCTTTAGTCCTTCGTAATCCTCCACTTTTATTTATATTTTGTAGTTTGATAATCCTCCTAGTATACCACATTTGTAGGAGTCGCAGGGGCATACAGCCGTAAATGCTACATTGACCGACAGAACACTTGAGGTGACTTCACAAAATGCGCGTGTCGTAGGACTATGCTCAGTCATCACCGGGCTTTCTTTGAATCCGAACACCTCCAGACGTGTCTATATAAGAATCCAACGTTGTTTGGGTCTAACCACACAACTTGATTGACTACTGGGTCATTTGGTTCAGACACACTGCTCCGCGCGCTGTCATGCGAGCCAGTGCCAGGATGCAAGCTTGATGGTTTTTCCTGGCACAAACCCACAATTAGGTGTTTGTCTTGCTGCAAGGATTATGGATGGAGGAGGCTGTAAGGAAGACGAGGTGGGAGACGGTACACATCCACATCTGTTAGCTAAGAGGTACTGTAAAAGTGGGAGCCCAGTTCGACTCGAGGGCGGGTCATGTACACCGACGAAGGTTGTTTCCTGTCTGCGAGGGGTGCCGGAGGATTCGGGGACAAGTTGAGCCAGCGGATCATGATGCATGCATATGATGGGCAGTAGGCTGCAATTTTATCACCGCTAAAGTTTACTCCAGTAAGCAAGTGGGCAGGGCTCTGTAGCAGTCTCTGACAGACAGTCAACCATATAATTGCTCTTGGCGGGAATCCTCACCGGCCGCCTTCCTCCCCAAGTTGTTCTCTTCTCTTTCTTATGTTTTACAAGAGCACAGTGGGGCGCTTTGCGCTCCACCACTTCGCTTGAATCTCAGCAGTATCTTGAGAACTGGCTTAGCGTCGATGAACCCATGACCCGAGCTAATTTGAAAGGGAAGTGATGGAAGCCCGGGTACCGCCGAGAAGCCGATGTTAGGTCCTCCAAGCCGAGAATCTTGAAGTCCGCCGTCGTGTTATTTCCTGGAATTTGAGAACAGATAGAGGCAACATTCATCAGATAATCGAATTTGGGATGGCCCACTTGTTGAGATTCAGCATCTGAATACATAAGCTGACTTCACGGCTAGGTCTCGGTAAGTTGAACTGAGCGCGGAGTTGGCGGAGTTTCAAAAGGCTTCGGACGGACGGACGGACAGAGACAGCTAATTTTACAAAGAGGGAGATTCAACTCATCTATGAGATTCTCGGGTCCTTTTTGAGCCGGGAATGGCGCGGAATGCCCCCTGAATATTGAAGGTTTTCAAAATCATGATGTGTTCATCTGGAAAAAGCCCAGTCACTCAGTAGTACTAGAAAGAGTCAGATAGGGAGATAGAGCCGTAGCAACCCCCCCCCTTCTATTAAGAGGCCAGTAGATGGATAGAGTCATAGACGCGTAGGGCTGTAGAGCTCGGTAGAGCTCGGTAGAGGCTTGGCATCTCCGTAGAGACAGGCACGTGTCATCCAAAAGCAGACAATCCTAATGCGGTTGATACCAAAACGGAATGCGCGGGGGCAAAAAGTTATATTCACGCTATTAGACTACGACGCTGCTACTAGATTCGGTGGCGGGGGCGGCAGGGGTGGGGGCGGCAGCAGGAGTGGGCACTTGGTTGGCGGTGAACATAGCCATGCTGAAGAAACCGTCCTCGGTGTCTTCTCCCCCCTCATCCTCCGAGGCGTCATTTTCAGCCGCTGCCCTTTGATATCGTCAGATGGTGCACAGAATAGGTGGGTATGCATACCTCGCATCACGCAGCATGGCTTCCTTAAGCTCCAGGGCGAGATTCCGGGTATTGTGCTTGGCCGCTTGGGTCTCGTAGAAGGATTCCCACTCGCGCAGGCCGGCCAGAATCTTCTTGTAATGCGGATAATACTCCCGGGCATCGAAGGAGACCTTGGCGAACCGGCCCGTCTTGTAATGGTCGATCCCACACAGGACCTAATACATGCTCAGTCAACGATACATCTTGGAATGAGATAGACAACTTACCGCAGACGCGATGAAAGCTAGCGTCTCCCATTCGAGCTGTGTGCGCCCCTTGAAATAATAGGCACGATTATCAGCGTCCTTCCTAAACCAATAAGCACCGAGCAGGATTTGGAAAATCCTATTGCGGCACATTGTGTTGGGCGCTGTGGGATTTTGAGGATCCTGGCGTTGTATAAGTTGGGGTAAGCACTGGGAGACATCGACGTAGGGAGAGAGGGCACACCAGGAAGTGAAAAGTCGTCTTCAATTGGGCGACGAGCGCGCGATTCTCAGCGATCACTTTGGCGATGTTTTCAGGGTTAGGGTTTTTGAGCTTCTGGATGTCTTGGAAGCCGTAGATGTCCGGAACGAACAGTACCGCGAGGACCTTGAGCCCGCCCCTGAACTGAGAGATGCGCGAACGGACCTAGGGAGCGTTCAGGATGGTCTAAAAATAAGAATTGAAGGGCTTACGATTTGGAGACAGCTGTCGTCGGGTGTTACGTCCCCGACGCCCAGCTCGCTGCATGCACTGTGCCAAGCAGTAGTAGCACCTCAAACTGGTCGTCTGTGGTAGCTGGCCCTCCCGCCCTACCGACGCGAGGCCAGGGAAGAATGTTGGTGAGATATATCTTGAGGTAATTGTACGCGACCTCGCAGATCTCTTGCAGGTCAGCGTCGATGACCTTGATGCTCCGGGAGGCTTGGTTCTTCTTCTTCTTCTTCGGTGGAGCTTGGTCAGAATCCGATTCGGCATCCGAAGGTGGCTATAGATCATTCAGTGTCTGGATACATACACGAGAAAGTGGGAACGTACCGAACTCGATGCTGCCGCTGTATTAGATGCGGCTTGGCTCTCGCGATGACGCCGTTTCGCAAGTCTTCTCACATGCGCAGGGTCCACCGCCCGCATAGTTACCTGTTAATTCATCAGTTTGAGCCATGAAGAGAAGACCGGAAGAATAACATACTTTTAGCAGGGATGTCGCGTCAGCGAGCAAGGCAGCCAGGGGGTCGGGGCTGTCATCTTCTGGCTGATCAGCCCATGGATCATCCTCGTATTCATCATCACTTCCCCCACCGCCGCCACCTTCATTGCTGAAATCGTCCGCCCCATCTTCGCCACCGGTATTTTCCACTCCACCGGCACCGTCAGCATCCACCGCGTTGACCTCACCCGACGTTTCGCTGCCAGTGTCTGCATTGTAATCGATATCACCATCATTACTGTTGATCGAATCTAGAGACGGCACGACAGATGAGTATTTCTACAGTGGTAGGAGGTGCACCGTACATTGCATGCTTGCTTGGGGAGGGTCAAGACTCGGGTGGTGCATCGTAGGATCTGCTGAAGCTGCCGAGTCTAAGTCAGTAAGAGCTGGAAGTTCAGATAACAGTTTACCTTGGGGGCCAAGGCCCGTGGTATTGACTGAGTCATCGGAGGGTTAGAAGTATCCCGAGCATAGAGAATGGACATACACGTATACGATGCGAGCATTTTCTGTTGCTCCTCTGGTGCCATTTGCGCAAAAAAGGTAGTGAAATAGTCTGTCTCATCTTCAGGGGCCTGGGGCAGGTGAGCATGAGGGTGAAATGAGGGCGGCTGCGGTGTGTGTAGGTGCTGCACGGGCACCGGCGGCACAGGCTGCTTCGACTGGCTGAAGTCCGGATACTGCGGGCGATCTGAGTTGTTGACGAGGCGCACCAGGGGCTGCCAAAATGGGAATGCCGGGGACGGAGCTGGAGTCGCAGGGGTGCGCTAGACTTGGCCTGTGGCCAAATCCAGCCTCGGTAGCGGTGTCTGGGGTGCCATGTGGTCGAGGCAAGTTTGGAGAGGCGGCCCTACAGGGACTCGCGGCATATGTATCGGTAGCGGTGTAGTCATCTGGGGCGGTCGCGAGTTCTGTGGGGTCGGACGTGATTTTCTTTGCGTCGGTCCAGTACCCCCTTGGGGCCAGGACCCGGCGGAGGAGGTTGCTGGGGCTGGAGGTTGGCGAACTGCTTGTTCTTTGCTATGGTAGCCTTTCGTTTGGCAGCAGCTTCTTTGTTTTTGAGTTGCTTTGCATCTGCGACGCTGAGCTGGTCAAATGACTGCTCAAAGGAATGGGAAATACCCACCGAACTCAGCGCGCCCTTGTGTTACGCGTGGCTCGCGTCGTGCATTCGCTGCGGGGAGCTGGTTGTTGCGGAACAGTCTGCTTGCTGAGATCGGTCATGGAGGGAAGGAAGAAAAAAAATGAGTCACGTTGATGCGGCTCCGAGTCACATTTCCCGATCTTCGCCTCAAGTCTCGCAATGCCTCTGTGTCAATTTTGCCAGGCCAAGGCTACGACCTGGAGTAATGTCAGTCGTCATCAGGCGCTGTCCCCGGACTGCAAGAGAAACAAAGCAGAAAAATTACAAGCCGCTTTGGACCGTCTAAATGCAGCAAGCCAATCGAAGACAAAGAAAAGAAAAGAAAAGAAAAAGAAAAAACACAGTGCACCAGCAGCAGCGGCCGCTATGGATACGGTTTTCGAGGACGATCTTTCGTCGGGATTTGACGCTGGGAATGGTGTACCTCCTGCAGAGCCCGCGGACGCGATTGATGGAGATCCTGATGCAGCTCTGCCCCGGGATATTCCATCCAGTACAGAGACTCCAGGTTCGACGGGGCGTCCTAATTGGAAGCAACCCTTCCCTGGGCCTGCTGGAGCAACATTTGGCCAGGGAAAGACGGCGTTTGAGGTCATTCGAGACGAAGAAATCTTGAAGGGTGCGGAGGTCTTGGGGCCATTCAAGGACGATGCCGAATGGCAACTCGCGAAGTGGTTGATTAAACACGTTGGGCACACGGCCGCTGACGAATTCCTGAAGTTATCGATCGTTAGTGTGCCGTTGTCTCCGTTTCACACAAAATTCTAACAATCTTACCCAGATTAATGAGCGCGCTCGACCTTCTTACACCGGGAAGAAGAGTTTCTTTGAGAAAGTTGATGATCTGCCCGGGGGTGTTAAATGGCAGTGTAGAAAGATGGATATCGAGGGCGACCTTCCTGATCTTGACAAAGATCCAACGGGGACCTCGATGCGATGGGAACAACTGGAAGTTTGGTGGCGAGATCCGGTCGAATGCGTGCGGGAGTTGATTGGCAATCCAACCTTTCGAGATGTTATGCAGTTTGCGCCCGAGCAATTGTATGCGGATAAATTTGGGGACGTGCAGGTGGTGAATGAGATGTGGACAGCGGAGTGGTGGTGGGAGATTCAGGTAAAGGAAATCGAAGCCGTCAGTGTACGTACTCACTGACATGTGCCGATTTCAGAAACGCTTACCTGCTGGTGCTACTGTCGCGCCGTTGATTCTTTCCTCGGACAAGACTCTGCTTTCCAATTTTCGAGGCGACAACTCTGCCTGGCCCGTCTATCTGACCATCGGAAATATTGGCAAGGAGACCAGGCGGCAGGTCTCGGCGCATGCGACTGTCCTCATCGGATACCTCCCTGTCCCGAAATTCGACTGCTTCGATAAAAATACTCGGGGACTTGCCAAGTACCGTCTCTTCCACAAATGCATGTCCGTCATCATGGAATCTGTCGTCCAAGCAGGGCAGGCTGGCATCGACATGGTCTGCGCGGACAACTTCGTACGGAATGTGTGGCCAATTATGGCCGCCTATGTTGCAGATTATCCCGAGCAGTGTCTGGTCGCATGCTGCAAGGAGAATCGCTGCCCGTTGTGCACGGTGCCGGCGGACAAGCGAGGAGATCACGTACCGTACGACAAGCGCGATCAACGCGAGACGTTGTTCTTCATGGCTCGGCAGCAGACGGGTGTAAAGGACACAGTGTTTGAGTCCGACGGCATCCGTGCTGTCTATCCCCCATTCTGGGCAAATCTTCCCCACTCGGATATTTTCCAGGCGTTTACCCCGGATCTGTTGCATCAACTTCACAAGGGTGTCTTCAAGGATCACCTTGTTAAATGGTGCACCGAGATCCTTGAAAAAGCTGAAGTAGACCAACGTTTTCGAAATATGCCGGATCACCCTGGACTTCGCCACTTCAAAAACGGAATCTCCTCCGTATCGCAGTGGACTGGGACCGAGCACAAGGAGATGGAGAAGGTATTCCTGGGTCTCAGTCGCCGCCAACGTGCACGAGGAAGTAGTCAGAGCTGTCCGCGCTCTCATCGACTTCGCGTACTTGGCCTCGCTTCAGTCTCACACTTCTGTCACCCTCCTCCGTCTACGCGCAGCCCTCGACGACTTCCACGCGCACAAACAGATATTCATCGATCTGGATGCCCGCAAAAATGACTTCAATTTCCCGAAACTACACTCCCTCGATCATTACGAACGGCTCATCCATCTTTTCGGCAGTGCCGACGGATTTAATACTGAATCTCCCGAACGTCTACATATTGATTACGCCAAGAACGCGTATCGCGCCAGCAATCGCAAGGACTATATTGACCAGATGACCTTGTGGCTGCAGCGTCAAGAATCCGTTGCACGATTCACCGCATTCCAGGAATGGATGAAGGCGCAGGGAGCAGCTAAACCATCTCCGTTGCCTCTAGCTTCAACAGTCTCCGCCTCAGCCGCCTCCGTTCCTCCCACGCCTTTATCTGAACCGGCAGATTCGGATTCACTTTCTATTACTTACCAGGATCGCCAAACGACCGCCGACTGCCACACGCAAGGTCCTGGCTTCACACATCATTGCCACTGAGGGGCACAACGCTGTCCGATTTATTCCCGCCCTAACGACCTTCTTATCTAAGACTGGCTCTGCATTTCTTCCGCACGACTTTGACGTCTTCGGCACTTGGAAACGTATTACCTTCACCCTACCAACAATTCCGGAGGTCGGAGATCGGCATGTCCTCAATATCGTCCGCGCAACAGCCCCCGTAACATCATTCGACAGGATGACGGAAGCCGCACACCACGACTTCGCTCTTGTCCGGACAGGGGGAGGAGAATGCGTTCACAGCGGGAACTGCCCTTCAAGGTCAATTTCTCTTTGTCAGCTCTGGATAACACTCACATGAATTGCAGGCCTCCGTATCGCGCAAGTCCGCGTCATCTTCCAACTACCATCTACGTACCCAGTAAAATCTCCCCAACCGCTCGCCTACATTGAGTGGTTTACACCCCTTCGCACACCAAACACCGTGGACGGCTACTACCACATTAGCCGCTCCACTCGAAAAAACCGCGGACAAGATGGGCCCTATGCGG